>CAUYQV010174289.1:0-42505 GCA_963574575.1 Galagoides demidoff | reverse complement strand
TCCGTCCTTCTTAATGGCATAGTATTCCATGGTGTACATATACCACAGTTTGTTGATCCATTCATGGATCAATGGGCACTTGGGCTTCTTCCATGACCTGGAAATTATGAATTGGGCTGCAATAAACATTCTGATACAAATATCTTTGTTGTAATGCGATTTTTGGTTGTCTGGAAATATACTTAATAAAGGAATTGCAGGGTCAAATGACAGGTCTATTTTTAGTTCTCTAACTGTTCTCCAGATGTCTTAAGTCTAAATCCACCTGCTAGCCAGCCTGCATTTAGCAGCATGGCTGTGTGCTGCCTTCTGAGCCTCCCTGACCCTCAGGTCATCATCTGTAAAGCAGAGGTCATACAATCATTTCTACCTTATTGTTGCTGCTGTGAAGGCCAAACAGACGTTGAGTGTGAAAAGACCTGGCACAGTCTTGCATTTTTATAGGTCCTGGGTTAATGTTTATGAATGCAACATTGCTGAATCTGAATTTTTTCACCTTTTTGGTTCTCTTAATTACTTTTGCTATGGTCCTATCTTAATGTTTAGCACAGTTGGGTTGCCTTTGGAGGTCTTCTCAGGATGTGAGCAGTCCAGGACAGGGCCAGGGGCTGAGTGTCTTTATGTGTCCAGCGTCCCCGCATGGTGCCTGGTGCTCAGAGGCTCTCAGCATCATTTGCTGAATCCAGAGCTTTGATTTTCCAAACCCTGATTGGGGAAGGAAGGCTGTGGTGAGTGCCAGTTACATTTTCCTTGACACCTCTGGTGATTAGTGAAGTTATATTTAGCACCTAAAACAACCAAGCCTGAGCAAGGGTCACTTGACTGCAGACTGCAATTGATGTTCCCAGAGGCAGGAGGAAAGGGGAATGGCCCTGGGGCCACAGGGACCAGGTTGTTTCCAGCCCTGTTTTCTTTTAGCCTCTGTGCTCTCATTTTCAACATAACACAGGTGACAGGTGTAACCAAATGAGAGTGAGGCACTGAGGACAGAGATGCAGGAGCCTGATCCTACTCTGCTCTCAAGAGTAAGGCCATACAGGTGACAGAGTCACAGAAGCAGCCAAGACTGAGGGCTGAGTGTGGGGTGGGCTGGGTGTGACATGGCCTTGTGGAGAGGCTGCAGGGCCCCGGGCACTGTGCTGCACCCTTCTGTCCAGGCCCCTGGTGCAGACACAGTGTTCTGCAGTCTTCACTAAAACATAAGAACACAAAAGCTTCAGAGACTAGAACTCATGAGAAATCCACAGCTGAGTGGAGAGTGCAGTCTGACCACGTTCGGAGTTGCAGGACCTGTGAAATTATGTGTGCTTTTGAGGAGGGGTGGAAGAGGCCAATGGACATAGGATTAACCTTACTTGATGCAATCAACAAATACGTCCCACGTGTTCCCTCTGAACCAAGCACTGTGCTCAGCACTGGGGGCACTGGGGACAGTAGGTGACCTGAATCCAGTCCCTGTCCTTGCGTAGTTATGATCAAGGGTGGTACAGATGAATGGAGCAGTAATTTCACTATGAGACAATTAAGGTTAAGCTTATATGTATCATGTTTTTAAAAATAAAATATAGGAAAATACTTCAGAAAATTATTGTGCCACTTCTGGTATAAGGAGCAGTCTGAAAGACATATTTGGGTACAATCTAAGAAATCTGTTTTTTTTGATGGTTTTTAGGAGAACCTGATAGGATACTTAAATGGAGGCTCTAGCCATGACCCTGGTCCACAGTTACCAGGGACATGGGCACACCCAGGACTGGGGCTGGTTAGGTCTAACAGGAAGGAGGAAAGAACTGACTTGGGGGATTGGCCAGGTGACAGTGAGGAGGGGTCAGGTGGTGGCACTTGGTGAATACTCTTTCTGTCTGTCTCTACAAACTCACAGAATCTGTCTTCTCCCTGCCCAGCAAACTAGTTCAACATAAATTTGGAAGGACGTGGAAATGAAAACAGAAAGAAGAAATAGACAAACTCCTGGTTTCCTGTGGGGGCAAAAGCTTTGCTGGACCTCATGGAAGACTGACAGATGATTAAGGTAATTCTTTTAAAGTGAAGTGGGAACACATTGAGTGCTCTGAAAATACTGTCCAAATGCTTTCACAAGGGAGGGGTGCCTTGGGCTTTGGTTCAGGAGTGGAGTTGACACTCACAGCTGCCCTTTGGGGCAGGGTTCCCTTCCATGACCTAAGGGAAGACTTCCATAGCCCTTTAAGCAAGAGAGAAATTGCATATTTTGACAGTTTTCCTTTCAACAGTTCTCAATGGAAAATGGTTCTCTAGTCCAAGAATTAAAACATCTTTACTGGGAAGGGCCAGATAGTCAACATTTCAGGCTTGGTGGGCCACAGGAAATCTGCCACCACCACTGAACTCCGCACTGTGGTGTAAAAGCACAGACAAAACAGACAAGCATGGCTGTGTTCCAAGTAAACCTGGTGAGAGTGAAATTTGAACTTCCTACATTTTTGCCTATCATAGTCGTCTTCTTTTGATTTTTCCTCCTAACCATTTAAAAATGTAAAACCCATTCTTAGTTCACCAGTTACCCAAAAACAGGCAGTGGGGAGATTTGGCCCTTGGTTTGCCGATCCCAGCTCTTAGTCTACAGTGTCCCAAAGGGTCAATACATTGCCAATGTGGTCCCTAAACATGGCCAAATGTGGTGGGTGTCCCGACTGACCGAGCTCAATGGAGAAAACAGCAACAAGAATAGTTTGGAAAAAAGTTTATGCACATGAAACTTTAAGTATATGGTGTATTA
This sequence comes from Galagoides demidoff, assembly GCA_963574575.1. NCBI lineage: Eukaryota > Metazoa > Chordata > Mammalia > Primates > Galagidae > Galagoides > Galagoides demidoff. The sequence goes on along the minus strand of CAUYQV010174289.1, from coordinate 39,747 downwards.
TATTTACATAAAATTAAATATATATGTGTCACATATGTGATATATACATAATCTCATACATATTTACTCTGGGTCTGATCTTTGCGACTTGGTTCCATGTATTCTTCTTTCTTTAGTAAAGGCAATTTATTAAATGTCCAACTAAACAAAGTGGTGATTTAATGACTGCCTGTTGTTTTTCCCCTTAAATGAGTTCACAAAGCAGGAAGTGTCCTGGCAGATTACATACCCACCTGCTGCCTGGGAAGTTTGGCATCTACGCAGACACTCTGAAGTCACCATGCTTGCCTGCCTCGCTCTTCCCTCTGTCACCTCCCCTCCTCTCACAAGCACTACAAGTGCTCTGTGAATCAGGTACTAAAGGACATACAAAAATAAAAAAGGATCTTGAGCCAATCTCCAGAGGCTTGTCTTGTCCTTCAGTGGGGAACAGAATATCCTGTCTCTTCATCATTTCCAAAGGAAGGATCCTATGAATGGTGGCAGGTATGTTTAGAAATTCTGCCACTTCCTACCCACTAGAATATAAGCTCCCAAGGAAAGAGACCTGTTACTTGTCACCCATGTAGCTTAAAACAATGTGTTCATAAGCTCTCCTTGTGTTTGCTGAAAAAAATGTTGAGTGACCCAATCTGAAGTTGTTTGTTTCTTGTTGGGTAAATTACTTCTCAAATTCCCTAAGAGTAGTGTAAAAATAAGAAATCAGTATTAATTTACTGGGAAGCCAACTGGCGGGATCTCTTCTAATGTACACAATGTGAGGGTGTTCAGCATGACCTCTGGGTAAAGGGCTCACTACAACTTGAACTTTACCTTAGAATTGAAAATGGTGTAACCTGGCATGCATGGTGGTTCATGCCTATAATCTGAGCACTTTGGGAGGCCAAGGCCAGTAGATCCCTTAAGCTCAGGAGTTGGAGACCAGCCTGAGCCCGAGTGGTACACCCCTAAGAAAATAGAAAAACTAGCTGGGCATTATGGTAGTGCCTGTAGTCTCAGCTACTTGAGAGGCTGAGGCAAGGGAATCACAAAGGGAAATCAGCAAAGGGAAAAGGAAAATGGGGCAAAGTCTGGAAAGTTTCCAAGAGTCCCTTCCTGATGGGGTCACACAGGATGCACCCAATTCTTCCTGCAACAAGTAGTGGCATGTGAAACATTGTCTACTAGGAGTAGTTCTTAGAGGCTTCATGGCCATGGTTTTTATTGTCTGCTTAAATCCCAGACCTTCAGAAGGGAAAGCAGGTGTTGAGTACACACTACATGTTCTGTTTAGGGACAGCAAGCCACTCCTATCAGTTCTGGGGTTGGAAACCCTCCTGAAATCCAAGATCCAGGATGCAAGCAAGAATTTCCAAGGATAGTTAGTGGTCTTGGGCCTGTTCTTTTTAACTCATTTCCACTTAAGGAACCTCTCAGGAGAGAACTCAGTGTGAAGGGAGGGGGCTTTGAGAGCCATCCCAGAACTGACTAAGGAGAGCCATGCTTCAGAGTATACTGTGATGACTATTCCCAGATCTGCCTTTAGCAGAACCTGTGGGAATTGGCTGAGTCCTAAGGAGAGAAACACTTTGCACAGGGTGGCTACTTAAATAAGAGCTCCACCCCTTTCCTGACTTGGAGGAGAATCCTAGCAATTCAGGGGAGGTCCCCAGGCACAGAATGTTGCAGAGTTTGATAATGTGCTAGGGCTCTGTTTGTTCATGAGAAATGAGCCTAACCATTTCTTTCTGTGATACCAGAAAGAACGTGGTGGTCACATGGTGTTGAAATTGGATGTTTATTTGGGGGGTAAGGAAGAATATTCATGGAATGAGGTATGTTTTACTTTGAATCTCAGAGTAGAAGATCCCACCCCACCTGCTGCCTTGTTTTAGCAGGGATGCCCTACGTTTTCTTTTTTTTTTCTCCCTGCCATGTGTTAGAAGAATACTTGTCTTGGATCACACATTAAATATACAAATACAAACGAAAGTTGATGAGAAAAAAATGCCCATGAATACTTTTCATGATATCCAACATCACAGATAAGCAAAAAGAGTCCTCACAAAATCAGCATGCAGGCTGTGGGCCACAGGTTGGACACCCCTGAAAAGGGTAGAACTTATTCTTCAGGAAGACCCCAGCCAAAACTCACAGAGTCAGCTTGCAGTGAAACGAGAGCTCACCTTTCCCTCTGCAGCCCCCAGGATGGTGTAAATGAAGAAGTTTTTAAGATACAATAGGAGGTTCAGACTTGATCACTTCTGTGGAGTTTGGTCGGATACTTCCAAGAAAATAGGGCAGTGGAGATTGTGTTGGGGAAGACAGTACTTGAGAAGTAAGAGGAATGGAAAGGGAATTACAGAGAATGAGTATAAATGTAGGGCATCAACTCAGGTCTTAGGATCTGATGTCTTGTCCCTGAATGACAGTGAAGGGCCTGGATGAGGCCTAGTTCTTTACCAGCTATGTGCAATGTTGGATCAATCACTTGAACTTCCTGGGAAGGATGCCCTTAACTTTCCTGGAGACCCAGACTGTGTTTTTACCTTGAGGATAGGTAGGTATGGTGGCAGGGAATCTATAGGGTCAGTACTCTCATTATGAACCTTCTAGGTGGCAGCTGTTGTCTACACAGATGGAGACACAGCAGGAGAGAGAAAAGGTATTGTCACTTATACCCCCAAACCCCTACTTACACAAATGATGTAGGGCAGCAAGGAATAGTTTCAATTCATGCAAAGTAGTCCATTCCTTAAAGTCTGGGGGTCCCCAAAAACCTGCTCTGGGAACCTCTCTAGCAAAGGATAATAGGCAATTGCTGGGCATGTTGGCATCTCTAGAGCCCTGGGCATGGGTAATGGTCCAAGGAACAGCAACAGGGACTAGAGCCTGGAGGGAAGGATGTCCCCAGAAGCTGCTGTCCAGCTGGGGGAAGGAGCACGGGTACTGTGAGGGATTCCCGGGGAACACCAGGTGACATAAACTGGAGTCCTTTGACAGCAGGTGGGATCAGATCCAGGGAAATTTGAGTTAAGGCCACAACAGTGATTTCAAATGTACTCACATACTGACACTTTGGGAAACTTGAGTTGTAGTAAAGTGCAAAGATACTAGAAGAAAAAATAATTAATGAATAGATAGGTAAGGACATCACATTTCAGTGTGGCTCTCAAAGAAATAAAGCCAGAGGAAATTAAAATTTTTCTTTTTTATCTTTATCTGAACAACCCAAGGAACAATAAATAGGATCTAATTCATAATTCTGAATAACCCTGCTCAACTGCCTCTGAGGATCTTTATTTGGCCTTGCATTGATTTGTAAATATTTTTATCTGTAGAACTCGCCAAAGGAGGAAGAGGCAGGCAGTGGTGTAGGTTATAAAAATGGCCCTGGGGTAAAATTAAATATGCATCTCTCCCCACCACTGCCCATATCTTTTATTCATACAAGAGGGAAGGAACCACCTTCTCTTCTCCTTGAGAGCAGAGAAAGTCATAATGTCACCTAATAGAACTCACACTTCATGGAAGAAGCAGGGCTTTGCAATGGACTGTATTTTACAACTATCTCACAACAATTTCTCTCATTTCACATTTGAGAACCTTGGCCCCTCCAAGCCAGGAGACTGTGCCCTCTCCTCTAGAACCAGGGCAGCCCTTTGTAGTTGCCCCAGTTAATGGGGTGTGGCAGAGAAAGCTAAGCGACTTCCAAGGCCAGGTCCTAACCGTGCCATGAATTGCTCCATTGTTCCCATGGGATACCACCCTTGGGACCTGGCTGCCGTGCTCTAAGGAAACCCAGACTAGCCCTCATAAGACACGTGCAAATGTTCTGGTCTTTAGGCCAGGTGAGGTCTGGTCAAAGGTCAGCATCTACTCCCCGGTGTGGGAGTGAAGACACCTCCAGATGACAACAGCCTCCAGATTTCAAGTTACGCCCTGATTTGCAGATCTTCCAAATGAGGCTCCACATGTTAGAAAGAAAAGACAAGTTGTTCCCATTCCATCTGACCTGCTGTTGACCTACAGAAACCAAGGGCATAATAAAATGGATGTGTCAACGTCACCAAGTGCAGAATAGTCTGTCATGTTGGTGGTAAACACCGTGGTCCTCTATAGCCCTGGGTGCTGCTGGCGGGAGCTCAGGGGTCACTGTGGCCAGTGATTTCTGCCCTTGATGGCACAGAAGCCTGGTGTACTTCCCTGGTGTAGCTGAAGCAAGATGACAGCTCATGACAGCAGACTTAATGTCTCTCTGAAAAGGCTCCCTTGTTTATAAACTATTCCAACAACTGATGTTCTTGTCGGGGAGCAGGTGCCTTGCGCATTTGTCTTGCCTTCCCTCCCCCAGCAGGCCTTCCACTCTGTCCCCAGCCTTGGCAGCACTGCCCTGCCCTGCCCTGTTCAACTCTGAGAGATGCTTGGCTGGGCCCCTGGACTCAGCATATCACCAGCTTCAGGCCAGTCGCACCACTGGCATGTCCCAAGAGCGGTGACCACTTCTGTGCAGTGGGCAGACGGTTGCCCACAGTGGCTTGGGGCCAGGGTGAGATGTGCCCAGACTGGTCCTTAGGGAACATTGATACCAAGGAGGGCTGAGCTGGGGGCAGCGTTGGAAGAGCAGGTGATAGGGACTGACCCAGACAGCAGAGGTGGGTTGGAAAAGACTGCAGATCCTTTTCTTGAGGTAGAACTGAGGGGACTTAGTTGTCAGCTGAATGTTGCACACAGGAAGCAGTGGACGCTCCACAAGCCAATCCATAAAACGAAAGCCAGAAAAGAAGAGGCAGAAAAAAAGAAGTTGGAAAAAATGAGGGCGAAGACCCTGAACTGAACAAGACACCAGGAGAAGAGAGCAGGACTTTAGGCACCACCTGGGGCCTGGCACAGCGTAGAGCTGATGGCAGGTGCCATGGGGATGGGACCGAGGGCCCAGGGTGTGCACTGAGCAGAGGTGGGGCTGGCAGGGTCCCCTGGGCAACTGGCCTTTATGTGAAGGACAGTCGTGGGCACAAGGGAGGTAAGACCTCAGCAGTAGGGTCTCAGGAGCGACTCTCTCCGGCATCTAATGTGGCTCCTTGCAAATCATAGGTGCATAGTGAGTGTTTGCTGAGCAACAGACCCAGTGCCTGTGCAAACTGCAGCTCATCTCTGACACCAGGAAAGCACTAGACCAAATGCAGGGGCAGTGAGGAGGGTGCAGGCCCGAAAGCCCAGCCGGCTCAGCTGGGCTCTGCTACAGAGTGGCAGACCACCGGCCTGCCGTGCGTCAATTACAGATGGGCTGTGCCTCCGGTCCAAATGTACCAGGCGAGCTGTGACAGGCTGCAAATGGTGACAGCCACACGCTGCCTGCCGCAGCTCAGCTGTCAAGAGGAGGGCAGCCTTCCTGTGAGCGACTAGGGACACCTCCACTCGGGGCCATGGGTCCAGAACCTGACTCACACCTCCCGAGTGGTCACTGCTGGCGGCCTCCTCTGGACATCGGCAGGCCACTCACGTGCAGGCAGGTCCCACTGCCAGGCTCAGTCATAGTGGCTGGGAGTGTCATGCAGAGACGTGAACAGCTGTGCCGGGGATAGGGACCACATGGGCGGCGATGAGGAAGGGCCAGGCCACACTGCTCCCGAAAAGCCTAAGAAAAGCAGCAGCAGCAGGGAATGCGTGGTGGACGTGTCTGGTGACATGTCCTTCCTCCTGGGAGGAGGGCCAAAGGCCTTTCCTGCCTGGGTGGTGCTGATGTGGGGGACAAGAGGAGACAAGTCTCTGGAAAGACGGACAGGAACAGAGGCAGTGAATGAGGAGGGAGGGTTTGGAAAGAGCAGCCAGAACACCCGATTCGGGAATCCCCAGTGCTCTGGAACTCTGGCTATTCTCAGCATAATCTGGAAGTGGGACATCCACCTTGTAGATGTGATCCACACAAAACAAGCTTCTCCTTCCTCTGTGCTTTCCCCTTTCTTTCCTTCCGTGAGGGTGGCCGCCCCTGACCTTGGATGAAGATTTAGGCAGGACCTGTGGCATTCCCTCTTATTCTTGGGTAAGTGATGGCCTTGGAGCCACTTGAATCACATTCTGAGTCTCAGGCAGCAGCTGAGGTGTTTGCTGAGGGAAAGGCAACACAGAGTGGGTAGTGGAAGAAGGAAGCAGTGAACCCTGGCCACCAGCTTCGACCATGTGGCCAGCTACAAAGAGAACTAGAATAGTGATGGTCTCTCGTCCTTGCTTTGATATGAAGGTGTGTGTATTTACACAGAACCACATGTGAAAATCTACTTGGTGTTTTGAAACACCTTTCCCACTGACACCCACCTGACTCATGAGGTCACGGTTGGATGTATTGGGAAAAGACCTCCTTTAGACACTGCCCAGACTTTCATAGTGTGAATCTTCCTCCCAGGCCCCACAAGGGGGCCCGCATTTATCAGGATGACTGTGCATCGGAAGGAAAGAAGTGCCCAGGCTTGCAGAGATGACCGGAAACTGGCTCTGAACGAACGATAATTCCTGGGGACCCAAAGCAACACTGCGGTCCACAGTTGGGGGGCCACATACTTACATCCATGGGTAAATTTTATCCATATGCTTAGATCTTTGTTTCTATTCTCCCATTCTAACATGAGAAGTGTTAATAATGGTTAACTTTACATCATGATGTTTAATTCATAGGATACAGAATCGGAGTGTGACTTCTCTAGAAGAGGAATAACCATCCTCGAGGATGGAAAAGGTCACACATGACGCTCAGTGTCCTTTCTGGGAGAGGGATGATGTCAGTGTTCTTGGGCTGCCATAGAAAACAAACAAACAAACGCGACAAAAACACAGACTGGGTGGCTTACACAACAGAAATTTACTTCTCACAGTTCTGGGGGCCCAAAGCGTGGGACGGAGGTGCCAGTTGATCAGGCTCCCGGTGCACAGCCTCCTGCTGCCTTCGTGAGAGGGAGCTCTGGAGTCTCGTCCTGTCCTTGTAAGAGCACACATCTGGCTATGAGTACTGGCCCCCATAACTTCATGAAACCTAATCACCTCCTCAGGCCCTACTCTGTGTCCCCAAGCACTGGGGTGAGGGCTTCAGCATAGGAACCGGGGGGACACAAACACTCAGGCCATAGCAGATATGTGCTTTAGTTTAGTCCAAAGCATAATCGTGTTCTGTCTTTATGTGGAAGTTTAATATATAGTCCTGACAAATGGCTATCCAGGCTGACGGGGGTTGAGCTCTTTTGGATTATGGAATTCTAGCCTGGCTACAGCTGCTTTGCATCCCCTGCCCTGTGTGCTTCCCAGGTAGAGCTGACCAAAGGCAGGGCCTGCATGAGTCTGGGGAAGTGAAATCAAAGGTGCTTCACTCCGCAGCTCCCTCAGAAACCACCCTACTCCCCTATATTTACAGTGCCTCAGGCTACTGGAGGGACACTGACTGGAGATTTTGGTTCTCTGCTAGAGAGGCTGCTGTCAGAACCTCGTCTAACAGAGAAAGGCCCTGTAGAGAGAGCACCCACTGCCCTCGCCCCTCCCTGACTCGCCTTCACGGCTCTTCTCTGCGCCTCGCACAGCACGTGTGTGCACACTGGGCTGCTGTGTTCCCAGGCTCCCTCGTGAACACAGCAGGTGCTAGGTGTTCAGTATTTATGGGATGAATACTTGGGGGAAGCTGTTTTAAACACTGGTAGATCATGATCAGAGTAACAGCAGTTTTTCCTACAGCGTATGCAGAATATTGAATTCATAATACTCTAGGTGAAGAAGAAAGTAAAGAAGGAAGTGGGGGGAAGGGTAGGATAGGAAGGAAGAAGGTAAAGGAGGAGAAGAGGAGGAGGAAAGAAAGAGGAGGGGAGGAGAGGAAGGGAGAGGGAGGGCGGGAGGGCGGGGGGAGCCTGTGAATGTGGCTGACACTGCAGGAGCTTTGCACAGTCCACCTGGAGGCAACTCTGTGCACAAGTCTTATTACCAGATCGCAGGTGAAGCCCCTAAGGCCCAGGGGACTAAAGGACTTGTAGAAGGTCTTTACAAAGTGGTTGAGCTGGAGTCCAAATACAGGGTGCCAGATTTCAAAACTCACATTCTTGCCGTCACACCACGCCACCAGAGAAAGCAGATGTATTATGAGAAGAAAAATTGAAATGCTCTTTAAAATCGTATTAAAGCATCGCATTTGGGTCTGAAATTACAGACTTAACTTCTTAGCTTGACCAGTTTGCTGAAGTACCAATTAATAATCAGTCCTTTTACCTATGACTTCATCTGTGCACTAGCAGGCAGTTCTGTGATTTATAATCAATGTTTTATGTAACAACTGTGTGATCTCACTGAACATTTTCAATACCAATGCTTTGTTATAGACACATGATGAGTTATATTATTGAAGGTATACGTTTTAATTTTAAACTAGTTTAAGAATATTACTATACAAAATAAAGGTTAAAACATTAGAGCAATAATAATGATGACCGGCTCTGTGTGGAACCCCATGGATAACCCCATAGATAATTTCTCTACACCCACAAAATCTGGAGCTGATGGGTCACAGCCTGGGACACGGTAGCCTGATGTTTCAAATCAATGGAGGAACTTCGGGGTCATCTTCAAAGCCTGGGTCTTCCTCACTTGGGGTAATTTTGGGTTCAGATTCCAGTCTTCTGGGTCTGGGTGTGTGTTTTTTCTCTTGAACTATGTTAGTTATATCAGGGAACGAATGTTTGCTGGGATCCACTTCTAGTTTTTCAATGTGCTTGCTTCTACAACAACACAAAAGAAAAGGGAAATTGATGTCACATCATTTAAAATTTCAAGTAGATTTGACTCATTCACTCATTTATTCAGCAAACATTGGCAAGTGATATATATCCCTGAAGCACAAGATAAAAATAAAAGACTGTCCCCAGCTTCAAGTAACTTACAGCCTTGTGGAGATTCTGACTTGTGAAGAAAAGAAGTGCTAAAACGTGCTGCAGGGCTGTCCTGACACAGGCAGCTGGAGGAGAGGTCACCCAGGAAACTCTGCTCACCTAAGACTTTTTTTTTTTTTTTTTAATAATTGAAAGGATACAGCAGCAGGCAGAGTCCCACAGCCGGTATCAATAACAGAATCTCTTGTGAATGCAGCTTACCAGGCTTCTGGACCCTGTTGCTTCAGGCAATCCAACCCATCAGGGTTTGGCAGGGGCATTTGTACCACAAGTTCAGATGCACAGCCACGCTTGGCCACCAACTTGCCCTGCACAAAACCTGTGCCTGCTGCCTGCATCCAGTTCTCAACTCAGCACAAATGAAACAGAATGAGGAGGGACCTCTGTTGGCCAGTGCTCCCAGTATCACGGTCCAGAAGGAACTCTGCAGATGATGCAGGACCCGGGGCTGCATTCCTGCTGATTTTGCTTTGATAGATCTGGAGTCTGGCCCCATCATCTGTAGTTTTGTAAGCTACCCTCCAGTGATTTTGATAAGCAGTGAAGTTATTTTAAAATTGCAGTGCCATTCATTCATCCAGCAGATCTATGCCTGCTCCATTGCAGAGGCAATGTAGGCACCAGGGATAGTCAGTGCGAACAGGCCAAGGTCCTGGTAATACCTAATAGCACAGTGTAGTTCTCTAACATAGAATTTGCTATACTGTCGTGTAATTATCTCATTATTGGTTTGTTTTCCTATAAGACCGACATCCTTGCGATGAAGATTTTGTTTTTTTCACCCTGTTTTAGCACACAGCTACGCTGCATAACTACTTGTTGAATAAGTGAAAAAATATTATTCTACTAGAGAAATAATGAAATTATATCAGAAATTACCTCTGACCTTAAAAAAGAAACCACACTTAGTTTAATCCAGAATTTCCGAACTTATGTCCTGAAACTACATTCATCCAGCAGACCATTTTTGTTAGGGGCGGAAGTTCCCATTTTCCTCTGGAACTGTGAACGCTCTACTGTCTTTGCAACCCCTCCTCCTCATTTCTGTAATCTGCTCAGCCCTTGAAGGCATTTGAGTTTTTAATTCCTTTTAGTATTTTGACTAATACACACAGACCTGTGAAGAGAAATACAAAGTGCACAAAGAATATGAATAGGATAGTCTGAAGACCCAGATTGCACGCCAGGAATAAACTTTATGGCACAGGAGGAGGAAGGGATTCAAAGGGGCTGATGCATTCTCTGAAGAGGCGGGAGAGGTGGGAGAGCCCTGGAGGATGTTACAGGATGCGGATGCACAGAAGAGGGGACCAAAGCTCCAGAGAAACGAACGATGCCGTGGTCATGACCCAATCGCATCTTCTCAGATGCCCCTGAACAGCGGTATTCACTGACCCCTCTGCCTTTGAAGGGACAGAGATTCATGGCTTCTGTGATGAAGCTGCTTATCATCAATGCACAGGAAATAACAGTCCTCACAAGGCTGGAGGCTGACTGCAGGACAGAAAGAACACCCAGAGCCGGCCAGAGGTGACACTCTTTAGAAAGGCCCACCTGCAGGGCTGGGTGTCACCTGCTAAATTGTTCCCTGTCTCTTCATGAAACTTTCCCTGAACAATGAGGGTGATGCACTGTGCCCTAGAAATGTACAGTCAGCATGGTTTATGCTCTCCTTCTGGGAGTACAGGACTTTGGTACATGCTGGGCAGAGGGTGCCTACTAGTCCCTAATAAAAACCCCAAGCAGTGAGTCTCTAATGAGCTTCCTCAAAGGACATTTCAAATGTGCTGTTGCAAATAATTACTAGAGGAGTTAAGTGTGTGACTCTACAGGGACAGGATGCTTGCTTGCACCTGGTACTCTCTGGATATGGCCCCTTTGCTGAATTTGCTATAATAAATCTTAGCCATGGGTAGGAATATATGCTGAGTCCTATTAGTCCTGATTCTAATAAATCACTGAATCTAGGGTCATCTTGGGGACCCCTGACTCATTGTCTTTTACTGAGACCTGTAGTAAGCCTCTTACCTGTGTCACTGAATCTTCAGAAAAGCTCATTACCACCTCCTTCGGGCCCAGGGGTAGGACAAAAAGAGCAGCCAGTCAAGGACAATCCACAGATAAACAAAGGCAGGGCTGGGCTGGGAATTGAATATGGGTCTGTGGTATTAACATGACATAAACTGTCCCTCATGGAAAATCAAATACCATACAAGGTACAAATAATCAGTTTCCTATCTTTCATATCTGGCTCATAAGATTAAATCCGTCAAAAAAGTTCTCCATGTCTTTTGTCCACTTTTTAATGGGGTTATTTTTTTTTTCATGCTGACTTGTTTGAGTTCTTTGTAGACCCTAGATATTAACCCTTTGGTGGACATGTAGTTTGTGAATACTTTCTCCCATTCTGTAGGTTGTTTAGTTACTCTGTTCATTATTTCTTTTGCCATGCAAAAGATCTTTTTTTTTTTTTTTTTTGAGACAGAGCCTCAAGCTGTCCCCCTGGGTAGAGTGCTGTGTCATCACAGATCACAGCAACCTCCAACTCCTGGGCTCAAGTGAGTCTCCTGCCTCCGCCTCCCAAGTAGCTGGGACCACAGGTGCCCACCACAACACCTGGCTATTTTTCGGTTGCAGCCATCATTGTTGTTTGGCTGGCCCAGGCTGGATTCGAACCTGCCACCTTAGGTGTATGTGGCTGGCGCCTTAGTCACTTGAGCCATAGGCGCCGAGCCACAAAAGATCTTTAATCGAGTCCCTTTTTTAATTTAAAAACGTTAAGAGGGTTACATGGCTTGAGTCAAGGCCCATCATCTAACTAGCATTCATTATATTATACGTCTTGGGTGTTTTTTAAAATCTCATTTTTTTTTTTTTTTGTATTTGCCTTTAAAGTCTTAGTTATAAATTCTTTGCCTAGTCGGATGTCTAGAAGAGTTTTTCCTATGTTTCTTCTAGAATTTGTATGGTCTCCTGCCTTACATTGAACTCTTCTATCTATCTTGAATTAAATTTTGTTTATGGTGAAAGATAGGGATCCAGGTTATCCCCTTCATCCTGTTTTATTCTTTTTCACGTGGCTATTCATTTTTCCTCACTCCATTTATTAAATAAGGCTTCCCTTCCCAGTGTAGGCTGTTGTCGGCTTTGTCAAAGGTCAGTTAGTTGTAGACATCTGCTTTTATTTCTGGGTTCTCTATTCAATCTGTGTCTCTATTTTTATACTAGTCCCATGCAATACTGGTTATTGAAGCTATAAGTCAGGTAATGCGATGCCTCCAGATTTGTTCTTTTTCTTAAGATTACTTTGGCTATTCCTGCTCTTTTTTCATTCCAAATGGAACTTAGAATTTCTTTTTCTGGAGATGTAAAATACAGCATAGGTATTGTGGTGGGTGTCATGGTCAGCCTGTAGGTCACTTTGGTCAGTATAGATGTTTTAACAGTGTTGATTCTACCAATTCATGAGCTTTTCCTACTTGTGTCATCTGTGATTTTTTTCATTAGTGGTTTGTAGTTCTACTTGTAGATATATTTCACCCCCTTAGTTAAGTATATTCCTAGGTAGTTAATTTTCTTTGTACTTACAGAAGTTTTTCAAAAGAATAGACAAATAGCTAACATATGAAAAAAGGCTCAATAGCAGCAGCCTTCAGGGAAATGGAAATAAAAACTATAATAAGATGCCACCTTACCCCGTCAGGCAAAAAAGAAAAAAAGAAATAGATGCTGGTGTGTAGAGGGAAAGGAGCACTTACTCATTGTTGCTGGGACTGCAAATTAGTACAACCTCTGTGAAAAACAGTATGGGGATTCTTCAGAGAAAGAAATGTAGACTTACTAGGTTGGTTTAGCAATCCCACTATTGGGTATCTACCCCAAGGAAAAGAAGTCTTTTTACCAAAAAGACCTGTACATGAATGTTTATGGCAGCACAATTCATAACTGCAAACATGTAGAATCAATCTAAGTGCCCATCAATTCATGAGTGGATAATGAAAATGCGGTATATATAATGTATACCAGGAAGCACTACTCAGCCATAAAAATGAATGAAATGACGCCTTTCACAGCAACTGGAGACTATTCTCCTCAGTGAAGTGTCTCAGAAATGAAAAACCATACACCACATGTACTCTCTAATAACTGGGAACTAAACAGTGGGCACCCAAAGAGATGTAAAGGTCATTGGAAATCAAGACGTGGGGAGCGTGGAGAGGTAAGGTACAAAACGTACCTGGTAACAGGTACAACAAGCCCGGACTTAAGCACTATACAAGATACCCATCTAATATGCTCCTTTTGGAGAGAAGTTTGGAGAACACTTAGGGAACTAAAAGTAGGCCTGCCATTCGATCCTGCAATTCTTCTAGTAGGTATATATCCAGATGACCAAAAATCACTTTACAACAATGATATTTGCACCAGAATGTTCACTGCAGCCCAATTCATAATGGCCAAGTCATGGAAGTAGCCCAAGTCCCCATGGACCCATGAATGGATTAATTATGATATATGTTTATCATGGAATATTATGCAGCCTTAAAAAATATGGAGAGTTTACCTCTTTTATGTTTACACGGATGGAGCTGGAACATTCTTTTTAGTAAAGTATCTCAAGAATGGAAGAAAAAGTATCCACTGTACTCAGTACTATTATGAAACCAATATATAATCACCCAGACTTTCATGTGAAAGATAAAACACAACTATAGTCCAGGATGAAGGATGGAAGGAGGGGGGAAGGGGAAGGTAGGAAGGAGGTTGAGTGGAAGGAGGATAATTGGTGGGACCTCACTTATGGTGCATATTGCAAGGGTACATGTCAAATCTATTAAGAGTAGACTATAAATGTATTGAGGTGAAGGCTATGTTAATCAGTTTGATGTAAGCATTCCAAATTGTATATAAAATCAGCACATTGTACCCCATAAATGCATTAATGTACACAGTTATGATTTAATAAAAAATTAAGTGAAAAAAAGAAAAACACTTGTACTCCCTTAATATATTGAAATAAAAAATAATTTTAAAAAAGTACTCTAAGTCAGCATCAATATTAAAATCAACTGTGTATAATGTAGTGAACCCACAATGTGTGAGGCCCTCTTTCATCTCATTTATTTCTTGATAATCAAGAAACAAAGTCTAGTACCAGCTGTCTGGAAGCAGTAGGGCCTCTAGGGTAGCTTGCAAGATCCTAGCTCCCACCTGCCAGGTTTCGTGTTCTTGTGAGTACTCAGCCACTCTGAGCTCAGTGGCCTCAGGTTTAAAATCAGGCTTATCACAACAAACACAGGGCTCTTTTCGACATCAAATGAGTTCATGCATATAAAGGGCAGAAACCAGGGCCAGAAAGACAGCAGATATTCAGTCACTGTAGTAAGAGAGAAGCACAAGTCAGTGTTCCAGGATAAGTGTAAGAGTCAGCTAGTCAATTCAGCATGCTTTTCAGTACACATCTTTCAGGTGCCTGGTACCATATCAGTGCTAGGAATTTGGAGGTGAGCAAGACACGGCTCAATGCAGTATATCCACATACTCGGCTATGTGCAGCGTGGCAAGGCCTCTGCAAGCAGAATACACAGATCGTGTTGAAGCCATAGGAGGAAACAATCCTCAAGGTCTGGAAGGAATTGCGGTAGGAACTGTACAGGGAAGGGAACTCGGCACCTGGCACTGAGGAAGGACAGGATTTTGTTAGATTTTGAGGGATCAGGACGTTCCAGATAGATAACACATTCACATGGTAAGAAAACGTGTGTACCGCTCAGTCTTAGCCTGGTGTCATTAGAGAATGAGGTACCCAAGGGGAGCAGGGAGTGGGGGAGTCACAGGAGTGGGAAAGTCTGGCCCAGTCCAGGGAGGGCGGGGTCCTAGTAAATGAAGGAAGGTTGTGTGGAAGAATTAAGTTCACGTGATGAGGAGGCTGCCTGGAGAAGAGCGTTCAAGTCAGATGCTGAAACCTTTGGATATGTGGCAAGTGCTGGAGGCACAACTCCTGGAAAGTGGGGCACCCCACCCTACCATGTCTCTCTTTCCACTGTGGGGACACCCGACCGCTAGGGAGTGCGTTTATTTTTAGGGAAGTTAGAGCTGCTTCCTTTTTCTCAAGGAAGGGAATGATGTTTAACAATGTGGTCATTATATTGAGTGTCACATAAATTTAGTTAAAAAATAGGACAGTGATACTAATCCCTGTTAGGGCCCCGCTGTGCAAGTTTCTAGTGTTTCTTTAATTGCTACATGTCACAAAGTGGTTGACTGACTCTCCCTATTAGCGGCTTACAATTCACTTACCTGTTCACTCAACAGTGTTTACTGAGCACCTCCTATGAACCGAGGCCTGTGTGGGTCCTGCAGACTGGAAAGGACAAGCTCATGCTCAGTATGTAAAGTGCTATCATTGTTATTAGCAAAAGGAGCAGTTACAATAGTGGTAATGATTATTTTTGTTTTAAAGACGTTTTGTTCTGATGAATTGAAAGGGCCATGCTGCTACCTCTCAGTACAGGTTGAGTATCCCCAACATGAAAATCTGAAATCCAAAATGCTCCAAACTTCAAAACTTTTCGAGCATCAACATGACACTTAAATAAAATGCTCACAGGAGCGTTTTGGATTGTGTGTGTTTGTGAGCCAGCATGTGTGTGTGTGAGTGTGTGTGAGTGTTTGAATTAGGGATGCTCAACTGTGTAATGAAAATATTCCAAAATCTGAAGAAGTCTGAAATCTAGAAAATGTCTGGTCCAAAGCACATCAGAAAGGGGACCCTCACTCTGTCCCTGAGCAGTCTTGTCGGATGCTTGTGCCAGCACTGAGCGCCCAGCCTGGCCCAGACCACCAGTGCATGTGTGAGGGAGGGAGGAGAAGGAGGAGCCGGAGCTGAGGGTCAGGCTCAGGATTAGGGTGAGCAATTCACTTCATCTGTGGTGATTTCAATAACTGTCTAAGCCTTTATAGTGACGGAAGTTCATGCACAGAAAAGAGCCTAAGTCACAAGGGCAGAGCATTCCTGAGCTGAGCACGTGGTGGATTCACAGCAGAATGTTTTCAGCTGACCAGGAGCTCCTGTGTGCTCCTCCAGCCCTGATGCTCACACCTGACCACTGACAGCTTAGAATCACTTGGTTGTTTTATTCATTTTGTTTGTGATAGGGTCTCACCCTGTTGCCCAGGCTAGAGTGCAGTGGTGTCATTATAGCTCACTGCAGCCTCCAGCTCCTGGGCTTAAGCAATCCTCCTGCCTCAGCTTCCTGAGAAACTGGGAAAGCAGTTATGCACCATCATGCCTGGCCTCAGCCTCCCACAGTGCTAGGATGGCAGGTATGAGCCACTGTACCCAGCTTTCTTGGTAATGTTAAAATCTGTAAGTTTTGAGGACCCTAGCACGACGTGTGTCCCTCCCCAGAGGTTACCTTTCTCATTCTTCTCTGATTTCAGACACTGTTGGGAATCCCTTAACACCCCTTGACCTCAGGGAAGGTGGGATTCCAGCACCAAGAGATGAATCGTGAACAGTCTAAATCGCCCATGGCAATTCCATCCCCTACGTGATGCCTTTCTACCAACAGGGAGCCAGGGGAGCCTGGCAAGGAGGAAGGTTTTATCCTAAGCCCTTCTGTATGAGTTTCCTCTTGCTGCTGTAAGAAATTACACACTATGTGCGTGTGTTATCTCCAGCTCGGTAGGTCAGAAGTCATGTGTCTCACTGGGCTAAAGTCAAGGTGTCATCCCTCCTGGGGACTCGTGGGACCAAGTGGCTTCCTTGCCTTTTCTAGTTTCTAGAGCCTGACCACATTCCTCTCATCTTCAAAGCCAGCACTGTCCTCACACAGCATCACTCTGGTTCTGGCTTTACTGCCTCCCGCTTCGTCTATAGGATTCCATGTGATTCCATTGGGCGCACCTGGATAACCCAGGATACTCTCCCTACCTTAAGGTCAGCTGATTCCATCAGCAACCTCAGTCCCCCTTACCATGTAAGGTGACCTGTTCACAAGGGTTTGGTAATAGAACTTGGCCAACTTTGGGGGCCCCTAATTTGCCTGCCATGCCTTCCTTCCTATAAAACAATGGTTCTCAACCTTCCTAATGCCGTAGCCCTTTAATACTGTTCCTGTGGGTTGCGACCCCCAGGTTGAGAACCGCTGTTATAGAGGATGCTGACTTGGGGTCTGCCAGCTGAAGCTTGAGCAGGCACCTGTGAATGAAAGGGCAGGAGAACCACAGAGATACTCACCTGGGGCCCTCCTGCTCAGTGGCAGAGCCACCGGGGAGCCCCACTTCCAGACTAAATCTTATTTGGGGAGACAGCCTAAATGTTAAGCCTGTGTTAGCTATTAAGTCATCTGTAGCCAAATATAACCTAACAGATATAAGTCATGTCCAAATGTTGTCTACACAGGGAAACACAGGACACAGAATGCCAACATCCGTCTGAGAACCAGGAACCCCATAAACTAATAGGGATCTTTACAAAGCTTAATGACAAACTGCACCAGTTGTGACAAAGTTTTCATAATTATGGTATCATTTGGTACAGTTATTTAGTTGTATAAGTAATAATTAGGACAACAATGGCCACTGACATTGACATGGCACTTTCCAGTTGGGAAATGGTTTCCAATACGAATGGAGGACATCATATTCATGGGAGTTTAAGGGCCTACATTCTAGTCATTATTAATTAAAGCTCTACTTTTTAACTGCTACTACATATGCTATTTAAAGGCTATATATTTGTGTCATAATTAAGGAAACTTTAAATTCATCTATTATAATACATTTTCCTTGGCTTTGAGGAAAAACAGCCTATCTCACTTCCAGGTGTATGTCTTGGCCGTAAGTTCTGGATCTCACAACTTAGCAGCACATAGTTACTGCGCTCACCCTCTTCAGACGCTGTGAGGAATGGACTAATTTGCCGTAGAGAACGTTCATTACTCACAGATCTCTGGGTAGTAAACAGCGAGCAGCTAAGCCTGTGGTGCTTGAAGATCACGCTAATCCCCCAAATAAAGAGGAGATGGGCTCTTCTCCCTGCTGTTTCCTGCCTCTGTGTCAGAGGCCAGAAGGACAGATGCCCATCTCTGGTTTCCCCACCTGACTGTCAGAACCAGAACCCTGGAGTCCAGCAAGAACAGCTGGAAGATAAAATGAGCAGCTTTATCACCACAGAAGGAAGCGTGAAAGATGATTATGTCTAAAACCAATCATGAAGTGTAAAACACGTCAGAGATTTGTTCCATCTATCAAAGATTAAAAAGGAAGAACTTTTAGGGGGTCATATACGGGGCTAGCGTATTTGGACCAAGACTCTCACCTCCCACTGAAAACTTTCTCGAGATCATGAAAGAGCTGCTAAGATCATAAGGAAGGAAGTATAAGGTCAGGATCCAGCGCAGGCAGGAACCCTGGAGGAGGAGCAGAACCCTGAAGCCACCTTTGCCCCCAGGCATTTGCGAGCCCTTGAAGTTGTGCTTTGGACCACTGATCTGGTAAAGTCTGGGGACAGAGGTCAAAGCCACGAGCCTGCCAGGTGGGCAGTCGAACGGGATGCCCTCTCCGTGTCAAGGGTACAGTGGCAAATGGGTCCTCTCGCATTAAGAGCCATTGAGAAGTAACCCCCCTCTTGCCACCTCATGAAATCTGAGGGAAGCTGCCTTAGTGGGGCTGAGGAAGGCTGAGCTGTCACCACAAGCTGGGAAGTTAACAGCAGCTGCTGCTTAAAAATCCTCAATCTTGAATTTAGATGAAAGCGGTTCCAAATTGAAAAAGTATTCTTCCTGGAAGCACATGCCAATGCTCTCTGGCCGAGGGCCTTCCCAGCTTCTAAAGCAATAAAGTGTGAAACAGGTTCACTATACTGGTTCCTAACTTGTCTGAGTCTAGTAAAACCAAACATTCCCAAATGCAAATTGCATGAAGCAGGTTTATTACTTACAGGCAAGGAGCAAAAACCAAAGCCTAGGGTTCACTGGGAGCTGGTCCCCAGGGAGGGTGCCCTGGGGATGGTGATGTCTCCTGTATATGCTCCACTGACGCTGAGGGACCCCAGAAACCAGCAGAGGATTTCTAGCCAGCTCCCCCTTATTTTAAGAGGTTTTATTCTCAGCACATCCTACAATTATCCTTGAAAACTATAAACCAGAAAGGGGGTCAGTCTAAAGTCACCCAGATAACTTTCTATGTGGAGCAGCTCACAGTAAAAAATAAACAAGCTTTCCAGGAAAGGGGGTGCTTAGCATGAGAACCAACAGAATTAACAATAGAAACAGAAATATAAGACCTTCAGATACGGAAATATGAAAGATACTGGAAATTATAAACCACTACAACTACCATGTTTAAATAAATGTCTCAGACTTAACAGAAAAAGGCAGAGGATAAGAACTGGAGAGAAAGAAAGCTATCACTCTTTGCAGATGTATAGAAAAGCTAAAATACCCTCCAGATAAATTAATTAAATAATAAAACAGAAATTAGTAAGGTCAGTGGGCACAAAATCAAACATGAAAGTAACTTACATGGTGGAGATGGTAGCACTCATTGCGAATATACTAAAAGCCACTGAATTGCTAACTTCTAAATGATTAAAATGGTCAGTTTGATGTAATGTGTATTTCACTATAAAAAGTAAATTACAAATATATATGCTAGCAACAGAAAAAAACCAACACATTTATAATAGCATAAAAATATTACACATCAAAATTAGCACACTAATAAGTCTTCTGTCACGGCTACACTTACGGAAATGTTATACAGTTTTACAAAGAGATATCCAAGAAGGCGGAAAGAGATCCTAATACTAACAGGGATTCTCCTCCCTAGGTTGGTCCATAAGACGAACATGATTCCAAATAAAACTCCAGTTCAGGTGTTTGTGTGTGTATGAAACTTGCCAAGTTGATTCTAAAATGTACAGAAGTACAAAGGGCCAAGAATAGTGAATTCATGTTCAGAGAATAAGGTGAGAGACTTCCAACCAGTTATAAAGACTCATAAAACTGTAGCAACAAAGGCAGGGGAACAGTAAAGGGTCTAGAAACATGTGGGCACCTGATCCTCGACAGAGGTGGTCTAGATGACCAACGCAGACAAGGTAAACTTTATAAGAGACACTCAGAGAGTGGGGTCCCCATATTGGAAAAATACTAAATTGTCATATCTTAAACATCAATTCCTGATACATTTGATTTCCCATCAAATTGTATACTTAAATGTGAAAGGCAAAACTACAAAGTCTTATAAAAGGCTATCTTCATGATTTCCAGGTAGGAAATAATTTCTAGAACAAGACCAAAAACAAACAAACAAACAAACCATTAACTATAGAAAAAGTGTAATGATTTGGATTTTTTTTTTTTTTTTTTGAGCTACAGAGTCTCACTTTATTGCCCTCAGTAGAGTGTCATGGCGTCACACAGCTCACAGCAACCTCCAACTCCTGGGCTTAGGCGATTCTCTTGCCCCAGTCCCAAATACTGGGACTATAGGTGCCTGCCACAATACCTGGCTATTTTTTTGTTGCAATTTGTCTGGGGCTGGATTTGAACCCACCACCCTTAGTATATGGGGCTGGCGCCCTACCCACTGAGCCACAGGTGCCACCCGATTTGCATCATTTTTAAATCAAGATCTTCTCTTCATTAAAAGACACCATGAAGAGAGTTAAGAAGGCAAGCTCTAACTTTTATAATCCTGGTTTCACCTTTTATCAATTTTGTGATCCTGGGAAAATGTAACCTCTCAATCTCAGTGAAGTGAGAAATAATAGTATTTATCTTACCGTGTTATTTTTGAAGATAAAGAGCCAATGCATAACCCCACGTAGCCTGTAGTTAGCACTGAAGAAATGTCCTCACGACGTGGGATCACAAAAGGTCACCCAGTGTTACCCTTCCAGTCCTGATGAACAAAACCCCCACCTCATCTGCTCTTCTCTCCATCTGCTGCTTCCACAGCCTGAGAAAGGGGCCACTCCAGCCAAGAGAGGATCAAAGGGCCTTCAGGGCCCTCCCAGCACACTGCTGCTGCATCTGCTGTCTGTCTTTGCCTCAGACTAATACTCCTATCTGACCTCCGTCCCCATGTGCAGCTTTGATGAGCGGCTGTTTAGATAATGGGGTCGCCCAGCCAAAGGCTGACACCTGGCCACAGTGAAGTTTGTCGAGGATTAAGAAGCACTACAAAGGACCTTGACACAGACATTTTATGTGTGGTTGTGAGATGATAATTTCTCAGTAATCAAAATGAAAAAGGCAGCTCTTGCAAAAATGCCACAGGAGGGACTACTATGAAGAATTGTGCTAAGACATCTTGAGTCCTCCTGTAATCACAATAATAATAGTTTTCCTGGGGTCTGAAAACCAGCTCCAAACTGTTTGCGATGATTTGGCTTCTCCTAGCTGGGATTTCTCACCAATTAGAGTCAGATGCTTTACATGTGTTGATGCTGCTGGGGGTTAATTATGACTGTGAATATTCATAATAGTCATAATACCCTGGAATCTTGTATCTGTAATGGAAATCACTAAGCTGGGAAACCGGAGAGCTGATTTCCAAGGTTAAAAACAGCAGCCCACTTTTCAGTAGGAATTCAATTCCATACCTGTTGTTCAAACAAACCTCATATTTAATAATCTCTACAAAACTTCAACACTTGCCTGTGGATATACCAGTGCCCGCCTGCTTTATTATGCAATGCATAAATATAGCTCTCTTTCAGGTATTTTTATGATGCTAATTTGAGCATATACATTTGTATCACAAAGATAGTTTGTCTTAGTTCAAAATAGATTTTACCATCTGGATGGTAAGAGTCTGGAAATCACGAGAAGTAGACGGACAGTTGAGAGAAGTGGGACCTCACTGGAGAGAAGAACTGAGAAATGGGAGAACTTTGTGCAGAATACTTTAAGGGCTGTCACTGCCTAAGGGAGAGGGGCTTGGCTCTGAGGGTCTCCAGAGGCAGAGCCGGGATCCTGTCATAGGACTCAGGCAGAGAGGCTTTCTCACACTGGGCATACTGAGAATGGGATGGATGTTCTCTTGAGAGGGTGAAGGTTCTGCTGGGAAAGGAATTTAAGCAAAACCCAGATGATGACCATCAGGAGACAGACAAAAGGTTGCATCATGGGGACTCTTGGGTCTTTGGTGCCCTGGGAGTTGAGGAGTCTGCGAAGTGACATGTGAATCATAAAAGGGGGGAAGTGAAAGCAATGGTGTGAGCAGGGCTCTTCAGAGTTTTCCCAACATGTCACAGCTACGTGGCTTTCAGGACACTCTGAATTCCTCCCACCCCTAGTTTGACGATTAAATGTGTTAATACAGGTGGCACAAAGGAAGTGCTCAGTAACCGTTAGCAGCCAGTCATGTTGATAGGATCAGTCTTATTCTTATGGGACAGTGGGAACTAATCTGTCTGTATACAGATTTGTTTTTTAGGGATTAGGAGTCCATTCAAATCAAGAGTCCAAAGTTTGGGGAACAAACTAACATTCATGGTATTAATGATTTAAATAAATCTTTATTTTGGAAGCTGATGCTTCATTTTGGAAGCCACCTTCTACCCAACAGATGAGAAGGGGGAGTCTCAGACAATGCAGCTAAGGACCAGGGGGTGGTACCTTGAGCTAGTTTGTTCTTTGCCTCTGTCCAAAGTAGTCTTCAGTGACTTGAGTGTTCGTTGACCACCTCTGATTACTTCTTCTACCTAAAATAAAAATACGACACACGCCGAGTGGTGCATTACTCTCTAAGGTACCTTTAATATACATATAAAATATGTATGTTTCAAAAGCTGCTAAAATATTTTAATGTTTTCTCTACATATTCAATAAAGGAGTCAACCTGGAAGTTCCTGTAAGTGGCATAGAGAAGGTTCCATCACAAATTGTGTGTTAACAATATTCTTACAAAGCCACAAGCTTTCCTACCATTTCCAAAGGCCAAGAAGAAGATATGATGAATTAATTAATTTAACAAATACTACCTGAGAGCCACCAAGATGCCAGGCCATTTTGGGGAGTATTGGGGATAATGATGTGATTGCAACATGGCCTTAGAGATGCTCCCAGGTAGCTGTGCCATGGTGGAAAGGGGTTAAAGCTGGAAGGTCGAATCCCCTGTTCTCCCTGCTCACTAGGCCCTAACTTCTTCCTCTATAAAATGAAGGAATTGGCTTTTGATCTCAAAGCTTCCTTCTTGGTCTAAAAAAGTTCTATAATTCTACTACTTTTAAATTAAATAAGCTCAGTGCTAAGGATGTTGAGGTCTCAATAAATAAAACTGATTCCATTCAACAAACACACTGGGAAGATTATCCAGACCCAACACCTCCCCTCCGGAAGCTCGTGGGATATCAGAGTGGAGGGGGAAGAAACCCGCTACTCATGAGACCCTAACCACCTGCTTGGCACACACCAGATATTTTACATATTATATTTAATCCCCTCATCTCCCAGAATTCCTATGAGACAGGGATTGCTCATGTGGGAGAGAAGGAATTATACAACTCTCTTGTGTCCCTAGGTCTAGCTTTCAAGACAGGGGCTTCTGCCCTTTCTTTTCAAGGAGGAGAATGACCTGGAGTGTGAGACTGACCAGTCCTTCCTCTGAGGGATGACTCATTCTGGGTCATATCTCCCTGGGGAGGAGGGTCATTGCTCTGGAAGGCGAGGGCCATTGCCACCTTTTTTCTGTTCTGCCTGAGACTTAGTGTGTGGCACAGCTGTAACCCAGGACCATGCAACTAAGAAAAAGGACTAGGCTTGCACTTTGAGGGCCTATCATCTCCCCTGCTGCCATATGCTGGCTTAGACAATTACGCTGGACTCACAGTCTGTACATGTACCTGGGAAGGGAGTTGGAAGCCCAGTTTAGCCTCAACCCGAAGCCACCTTCCCCAATTCAAGTTTTATTAGCCTTTTCCATTGGAGTGCTAAACATTTAATGAAATTAATACTTAGGGCAATTTGTTTCCCATTTGACAAGGGATCCTTAGTTGTGGAATCCACTCAGCAGAACCTCCAAAGCCCAGCCATTGTTTATCATGTACATGCTTCGAAGAATAAATGATGAGCAAACAAATAAAGGAATGAACGCTCGTCTGAGGGCGCTCAGCAGCAGGCTCAGGCCGGTGAGTGGCGTTATGGACGTCCCCTCCTGAACAGCAGCGCTTCTCCTACAGCAGCGCTTCTCCTACGGCACCGGCACGTGCTGGCCCAAGACCAGTTTTGACATAGTCCAGTGGTACCATTTTCTGTCCTATTTTATAAAAAAGCAACATGTGTACAAATGTGTGATCTCGTTCAGCTCCCTTTCACAGGGGACCATGAATGCAGAAGGACATCTTTCCTCTCCCAGAGGCCTTTCTGTGGGGTGCAGGAAGACCTGACTAAGCTCCACCCTTTTAATATAGGGACACTAGATTGGGGGGAAATAGCACCATTAACATCAGAAATGGCTTGTGCAATGGCCAGATTTTTGCTGAGGCTCTGGAAAGAAAAAAAAAAATGCTACCAAAGACATTAAATTTCGAGGCTGAAAGGACTTGTTCAGAAATGTTTCAAAAAAGATGCAGTCTGCATTTCAAAAACTCTTAGAAGAATGCTGTAGAAGCCACCAGAGCAATGTTTACTGAATAATTAAAGAAGGTGACTCATGGAAAGGTTCTCCCAACAAAGCAGGTTTTATTGTCAAACATAGTTTGTTTCGGAGTAGGCTAGTTCTAAAATGTTTCTTTCATTTGCTATATTTTAAAACATACTTAATGTCATAATCTTATTACTTCCCACTAAGTTTTTGCTGGCCAATGTTGTTACATCTTCGGATGTCAGTATGGAGTAACTGTTTAGATGGTTTTAATATGAAAACAATTGGTTTTCTTCTTTGTCTTTAATTGAAAGTGGGATGAATATAAATATTTCTTTACATACTGACCTAGTCTTAAGGAAATGGAAGCATGTTTTGGCTGCTATTGATTTAGTTATGATTTACTGAACCATATTAATGTCAATTGTGGATGAAAAAAATAACAGAATTAAGAGGAGTTTCCCTTTGGTTTTAAGGGAGGAGCGAGAGGCTGGGGGTTGTCAGGGTAATGAGAAGGCGAGAGCCAGGAGAGATGTGGTCGCATAGTATATGTGGAACATTACTGCTGGCCAACAGAATTTCCTACAATTCTATTTCATTCCAACATTTCCAAATATTCCAACATAACTGATGGAAATGTTCTATGCTATCCAACATGATAGCTGCCAGCTATGAGTGGCTACTGAGCATTCGAAATGTGGTTAGTGTGACTGGGAAACTAAAATTTTAATTTTATTGAATTTTAATTCTTTTTAACTTACATTTACCAGCCAGAGAGTGGGGGACATGTCCAGAGTCAGCCCTAAGTCCGTCTGTGTTGGTCATGTGACGGGCTAACTCTTCTTCAGGTGCAATGGGCAGTAAGTATCCAGACCAGACACCCTTTACTCACCTGTGGTCCTGGACCTTACTGCCTTTTCAATTCTCTAACTCTCTGCTCTTTCTGTGACATACCTGAGACCTGAAACTCTCATGTGACTGTGAGACTGGAGCCTAAGTCCAATCTCTCTGATCAGTGTGGGGTCTAAAAGGTGTTCCTCTGAGCCCCATGCAGCTAACCTTACAGACCGAGGTCAACCACAGAGATCACCAAGGTGCTGACTGAGGTCTCTGCTGGGCCTGCCCTGCAGCTCAGCTTCTCCCATTTCTCATTCCTGGCTCCTTCCTTCCCTCGCTCCCCAGACACTGCTCAATACAAATTTTGCATGCTCATCTTTGTCTCAGAACCTGCTTCCCAAAGAGCAATGACACCTTAGCACCTCTTAAAAACATTTTAATATTTTAATTACTTTAAATGAGGCCAATGTTAGTTAAAATTCATTAAAATATCAGTTTCAAAAAAAAGCACTGAAACCCAAAGTATGAGTTTTATATTGCTTAGCATTGTAAATGCACCACCAAGAATGGGAGCATGTGCATAATTAGAGTCTTAAAACACCCTGTTTCTAACACTGTTATCTGTCACATAATAAGCACAGACAAAGACTATGTTTATGGAAATGCAAATAGTCACAAATTTGGAACTTTTCTTCACAGGGAATTTGCTGTGCACCAGAATCTAAATGCATGTCTTATTTTTAAAAGGTATTTTCAGCTCATTTAGTTTCAAAGATTCTTTTAAGCTTAAAAGTTAGAATTAAGAAGTCAGCTGTAAGAAAAATATCAACACCGGCATTTGTATTAACACTGAAATGCATCTTAACGCCAACATTTACGTTAACAGCAGGTAAAATTCTTCTGATAAGATATGATTTGCCCCAGTGGAGGACTACGTATGGCTCAGGGTTCTGAGGCTTTGCAGCCCTGACACGTGGTTCCCCCCGCCCCCCAACCTGCAGGCCTGCACTGCTCTTCCCCAGGAAGCGACACTCATTAACATCAAATACCGTCTTGTTCATTTGAACTAAGTGTGTTTAGAAATAACTAATGGAAAAGTAGTAAGGGCCAAAATTTGTTTAATAAATTAGATAATGTGAGACTAATGGTTTCCTGAGTCCACAGAGAGAAATGTAATCAACTACTTGAAAATTCAATTGTGGAATAGGCACAAAGGTACAAATTAACATTTTAATGATGTTTCATTACTTTAAATCTCATAGAGTTATGCAATTGAAAGTTAAGATGAACACAGAGGTAGTAATAGAGTTCACTTTGCTACAGAACACACAAGTCCTTTCCACGGCTTTTCAGAAGGACGACTTTCTAGCCTTTGCTTAAATAGTATCCCAGGCTGGAGTCTCATTACCTCCTCAGGCGGGAGGTAATAATTAATATTTACTTTAACAAAATGCATGTGGCTGCTTCATCAACCCCAAAGAACACAGGCTATGTGAGCTGTGTAAAATTATAGCAAACTGATGCAAAGGAGAGACTTAGGTCTTAATCCCTCTATTAATTTAGGGTGAACCACAGACATTGCCAATAGCTGGCTATTTTTCAACAATGATATAAAACAATGATTGTATATGTTTCAATTGAATATTTATATCAATTTTTATAAGAATGAGAAAACAACCACTCCATTTCAGATGAAGACTTGCTACTTGCAAATTAAAAGAGTGAATGGACAAAAGAAAGAGAATATCATCATTCAGGGAGAGAAAAAGGCATGAGCCAAGACGAGAAAGTAAATGATGGCCTTAAATAGCATAGGATATTAGGCAGGTCACAGAGGGAGAGAAGGCTGAAAAACTGGGCAAAGGCCAGGTCTTGGGGGATTTATTTCAAGGTGCTTGGACTTTGCACAAGGATGATGGGATGCAGTGCTTTTTCTCCCTAGACCCAGATGATACAGTTATTCAACTCAAGAGTAATGTCTTACACACATTTCCTTACTTTCCTTAGACAAGGTGTCTGATGTTAACAAAATTTCTAAGTCCAGTGATGTGATCACTTTTGAAGAAAGTGTCCCTTTCCTAACTAGATAAAGAGTTTATTTTCTTCTAATTTTAAGACTATTTTTGTCCTATTTCTGTTTCCTCACTCAACCCCACTCTGAAAATAGCAATGACATGTGGTCCTTTTGGGAAATCATCTAAACGTGCATAGTGGCCGTCAAATTGATTTCAGGGATGCTCACATTTGAATTGCTGGTTAATTATGCTGTTCTGGTGGGCTCTGGTTTGTCCACAGACTACAAATATGTATGTGCACATTTCTCCAGCTGACCACAGTCTCACTGGAGGTGGGTTTTGGACTCTGTACTCAAGATCACTTAGCATTTATGCATCCTCTTAAAAAGGATTATCCGCATGAAATATAACCCATTATCCAAAATTGCCCCAGAGTGAAAGGACATGAAGTTAACATGAAAGTTAAATGAATATATTCCTTAAAAATAATTTAGCATTAACGTAAATTGACTTTTACGCTCTTCAGTCTAGACTTTTGCAGGACTTTCATGAGGATGTGACATGTCTTAACTCATGGTATGGGTACTAAGCTTGTGGGCTGTCCTGCCCTTCCTACCCTGCTGTTCCTCTGCTCTGTATATCACAGGGAGACAGACCCTGCAGGTCTCACCATCCAAATTCCCATGTTCCCTGGCTTCCAGCTGAGCCTGGCCACGAGGAAGCACCTGAGGGAGGCTGCAGACTTGATTGTGGACAGTGAAGGTAGAGAGAGATGATAAAGATTTTTTAAAGTGAGTAGATGACGGTAACATTCATTAAGATAAAGGATTTGGGAGGTGTCATCAGTTTGGAAAGAAAATGGAGGTTAGATATTAACAAAAATCCTGGAGATACATACTTTAAAATTAGTAGTATTTAGGAAGTAATCTAAAGGCAATTCAAGGGACAAGATCAATAAGAAGAGAGTAAGAAGGGAATTAAATAAGAAATGGGCAAAGGAGGAGGCACATACACAGGAGACTGCAAAAAAATGAACAGGGGGTAGTAGGTAAAACAGAGGTACGTGAGTATACAAAGATATAAAAAGAGCTTAATTAAAAGGCAGAGGAGGCTCCAACAGTATCTAATGCAATGGAGAAATAAAGTAAAATCAGTACTGCCAAGTTTCTATTAAGTTTAGTAAAAAAAATACTTTGTGATAGTTTGACAGATAAAAATAATAAACTTATTATATTATATAAGTTATATATAAAGCATGCACACATCCTATTTAAAGTTATTAAACAGCAATTGAAAGCAGTGAGTTGACTAGAGGGAGGCTGACACTTGACAGAGGGACTGCAACAACTAAGATGCATGTCTACATGGCTTCTCAGTACAAGGCAGTCCCTGGCCCTTGATGGAGGGGGTGGCTAGTACTCAAGCACAAAGATGTGCTCTTACTGGCTCAAGCGGCAAAAGATAAAATCTGAGACCATCGGGACTGCCGAAAAGTAAAAGATCCACAGAAAGAGGCCCCCAGATAGGCATATAAATTCTACCCAAATCCTTGGCTGACCATGCGTGCAAGGCAGTGAGTCGAAGGAGCTCAGCGAAATCCAAGAACCAAAAGCTTAAAACCAAATAGACAAACAAAACTAAGTTTCCACTTGCAGCCTGGAATAGACAGTGTTTAGAAACTTAATATAGTCAAATTAACTGCAAAAGCAAAAGTCAACTTCACAGAGAATAAATGAATATGGTCCCCACAACATATCATCAATAATGTCCAAAACACAATAAAAATTTACTAGACATGTGAAGAAATAAGAAAATTCTTCTGACTTCAATAAATAAAAAAATAAATGGAAAAAGACTGAAAGGTACAATACCTGAAATTTTAAAAAATCACTAAATAGAAATAACAGCAGAACAGAGAAGGCAGAAGAAAAGGTCAGTGAACTTGAAGATAGGTCAAAAGAAATTATCCAATCTGAATGACAGAAGGAAGAGAGTTTTTAAAGATGCCCAAAGCGCTCAGTGCCCGTAGTTCAGCAGCTAAGGTGCCAGCCACATACATGGGAGCTGGAGGGTTTGAATCTAGCCCAGGCCTGCCAAACAACAATGAAAACTACAACCAAAAAGTAACCAGGCATTGTGGTGGGTGGCTGTAGTCCCAGCTACTTGGGAGGCTGAGGCAAGAGAATCACTTAAGCCCAAGAGTTTGAGGTTGCTGTGAGCTGTGATGCCATAGCACTCTACCGAGGGTGATATAGCAAGACTCTGTGTAAAGGTGCACAAAGCATCAGTGTTAGATGGGGCAAAATAATTCTGCAGATAGTGGTCTAGGAACATGTTTTTTTAAACAAGATTTTTCCAGGTGATTCTTATATTCAAATGAATGAATATACACCTGGCTAGAGTCTTAAAGAAAAAAAAATAGAGGTTTCAGCCGGACAAATATTTAAAGAAAGAATGGCTAAAACTCTCCAAATTCAAGTACATGTACACGGTGATTCAAGGAATGCACAGAACCAAAGTTGTACAGAAAAAATAAAATCATATAGATGAAAACAAAAGTTTTTACAGGACAACATCTTTAAAGCAGCCAGAGAAAAATAACACATTATAAATTGGGGAAAATACCAATTACTGCTTACTTCCTTTTAGCAACAATGGAACAGCATCTTTAAAATATCAAACAATGAAAAGGAAAACCTGTCAGAAAGCTGTCAACCTGTAACGCTGAGGAGGAAGGTACCCTGGACAATTGGCCATGCTGAAGGAACTGGTACTGAAATTGATCTACTGCTACAAACAACTAGAGAACTGAACAGAATATGCAGCTCTTTCAGACAGTGGGTGACGGGCAGTGCACCACTGTAATCTACAAGAGAAGGGGAGTGAAGGAAAGGAGCCCTGTGTCATCTGGGCCTTCACTGGAGGCATTTCCCAAAAGTAGATAAAGCATAAACCAATAGACAAAGGAACAAGGAGTAAACTTTGAAAAGCAAAAAGTAAAACTCCATCCATTGACAACATAATTTTTTAAATATGAAAAATTTTAAACAACTTATGAACACAGTAATACTACTTCTAGTAGTTAAGAACATTTAATAAGGTAAGTACATAAAATCACTTTTATTTCTGTAGACTAGTAGCAAATTATTTAAAAAGTAAAATTTTAAAAACAATTTTATCATAATGACAAAACATAAAATAAATAATAATTTTAACAAAATCTGTATATTACTTCTACATTAAAAACTAAAAACTTTTGGTGAGAGATAAATTTTAAAACCCTTAATGGAGAGAATCCCCATGACCATATGTTGGCAAACTTAATAATGTTAAGATTATTAGCTCTTCCCAGGGTGACCTACAGATTCAACACAATCCTAATTGTCATCCCAATAATGTTTTTGTAAGAAAATTGATAAACCAACACTTAAATTTATTTAAAAATATAAAGACTAGCCAAATAATCATTAAAAAATAAATTATAAAAATTTAGTTTTATTATAAAGCTAATGTAATCAACATAGCATCGTATTGGCACAAAGATAAACAGGTCAATGGAACAAAATACAAAGCCTAAAGATAGATTCTTATTTGTAGGACCATTGATTTTTGACAAAGATACTAAAGCAATTCAATGGATAAAGTAAAATCTTTTGGTGTTAGAAATGCATATCTAATGGGGAAAAATAAACATCAACAGTTGCTACCTGCCTACATAAACATCGATTTGAAATGGGTCACAGATCTAAAGGTAAAAGCTGAAATGATAAAGCATCTAGAAGAAAATATAGGTGAATATCTATAAAGCCAAAGATTTCATGGTCAGGAAATAGGAAGGAATTATCAAAAGAGAAATAAAATAACTTAAGAGAATCAAACCTAAAAAAATCTGCTTATTATATAATAATAAAATAATAAGCAAACCACTGGCTGGGAGAAAATATTTAAAAATCACATAAAGCAGGGTAATTATGAATATGAAGCTTTAGGGGTTTTATTCTTCAACTAATATTGACTTGGTACCCACTGGAAGACTGGTACTATTCCAGACCTTGGATGAATCATTGTCTCTACTCTCATGAGCCAGACAGTCTGACAGGAGAAAACAAATTACACAAAATTAAACAAAGGAAGCCATTTCACGTAGTAATAAACACTGTGATCAAAATAAACCAGGTAATATAACTAACAAAATATGCCTGAGAGAAGAATGTGACTGGCTGTGTAGCTCTGGTATTCAGAAACAGCGCCCATGTAAAGGTGACATTTGAGCGAAGACCTGCATGGTACAAAGGAGACAGATGTGAAAAGGAAAAGCGGGCAGAATGCTCTTAGCAGAAGTCCTGTGGTGGGAAGGAGGTTACTGCGTTCCAGGGACAGGAAAAAAAAAAAAAAAAAAGCTGTGTCTAGACAGAATATAATGAGAGAGGAAAGTGAAAAAAGATGTCAGAAACCAGGCACAGGCTCCCTCGCACACAGCCTTCTAGGCCACAACAGGGAATCTGAAAACGATTCCAAGTCTTACAGAAAGCCGGCAGTGGGTTTCAGCAAAGTCATTCTGGCTTCTTTGTGAAGAAAGAATCAAAAGGTAAAAAGAACAGAAGCAGTATAAACAGTGGGAAGGCTCCGTGAGGTAGTCGGTGGAGTTACTCTAACCCAGGGGCATGACAGGGCTGGGGATAAGTAACCGAATTGGGGACATATTTTGACAGTAGTGCCAACAATACGAAGTTTTGGAGGCAAGTTAAGGATGCTTCCTAATCTTTGACTTGAACACCTGGTAGATGATGGAGCCATTTTCTGAAAAAAGGAGGGGTAGGCTTAGAGAAGAAAATTACAGATTCATTTGTCCATTTTGAATTATTGACACCAACATCAGTGAGACAGTAAGACAGGAAGTCCATCCTGGTTATGCATTCATGTGACTTGTCAGCTGGCAGGTGCATATGAAATATCTTTGATTCTAAAGCCAATAAGTTTGCTACTATTTATATTTTTTTATCTTCCAAATAACATGTAATTGCACTTTTAATTTTCCTTGTGGTTTAATAGCACTTTAGGATAGTATATTGATTTTCTCAAATTTATTTCTTGGTTTACTCTATAAAATAAAATTTTACACTCAATTTTATTCCTATTGACTTGTGATTAAATGTATTTCCATAACTTTTTTCTTCTGGAAATGAAGATGAGGTTTTTGTAGGGTTTTGTTTATTATGAACTTTGAAAATTATTTTAAAGAAGGCGTTCTGTGGTCTGGGTGCAGTGGCTCACGCCTGTAATCCCAGCACTCTGGGAGGCCAAGGTGGGTGGATCACTTGAGCTCAGAAGTTTGAGACCAGCCTGAGCAAGAGTGAGACCCTGTCTCTATTAAAAATGAAACAAACAAACGCAACAACAAAAAAAAACCTGAGGAAAGAGGATCACTTGAGCCCAGGAGTTTGAGGCTACTGTGAGCTGCAATGGCACAGCACTCTATTGAAGGTGAAAAATTGAGACAATGTCTCCAAAAAAAAAAAAGGCATTTTTGTCTCCTTGTAAGGAACAGAGATGTTCAAAATTATTAATTATATTATTATAATATGCAAATAATTAATGGTCTTACTTTTGTTGATACATCAAAGCTTAGACATTGGTCACAAACCTTCTCATAGAGCTGATTCTGTTGATTTTCCCTTTGTTTCGACGATCTTATGCTGTATACCAGGCGTCCTCAAACTACCGCCCACGGGCCACATGCAGCCCACCTAGGACATTTATCCAGACTGTTGGATGTTTTTGCCGCCGCTGCCTGTGCTGCTTAGCAGCCCACTCATCCTGGGGCCTGCAGTCCGGCCCTCCAATGATCTGAGGGACAGTGAACTGTCTCCGTTTAAAAAGTTTGAGGACCCTGCTTGATACATTTAAGTAATGAACCAGCTAATGAATGAAAGGCAGTTGGGTCTTAATTTAATTTTTGTTATTATTGACTGATGCTAACAGTTCTTTTTAATCCTTTTTCTGCTTTAAATTCTATCATTTGTATTAATTTTGTCATAGTTTCTATAATTTTGCTTGTATTTACCTAATATAACATTACCTAATCTTTTTTTTAAAATATATTTACTGTGTCTTCTAGATTCAGGTATGCTCTTGTAAGCTACATAGCATAACCAATTTTATATCTGACTTTGTTACAGATTTTTGACCTTTTTATGTTTCTTTTCTTCTGGTTTTCTGTACCATGTAACTGGATTGACTTTTGTTTGCAATTATTGCTGGAATATGTTTTTTTTTATTTCAAAATATTAAGGGAGTACAAATGCTTTGGTGACATGGATATCTTGTATAATACTTAAGTTAGGGCCTTTAGTATGCCTGATGCCAGAATAGCGTTCATCATACCTGGTAATTTTTACCCTCCTTGTCAGTGTCCCCCGTTTTGGACTCCAACGTCATCTATAACTCTTTGTAGCACTGTGTGCCCATCATTTAGCTCCCAGTTATTAATGAATACATGTAGTGTTTGTTTTTCCTTTCCTGAGATACTACACTTAAGATAATGGTCTCCAGTTCCATCTAAGTTGCAGCAGAAGATATTATTTCATTCATTTTAAGGGCTGAGTAGTACTCTGTTGTATGTATGTGTGTACGTATGCCACATTCCTTAATCCTTTCATGAATTGGGGAGCATTTAGGTTGATTCCCCACCTTTGTAATTATGAATTGTGCTGCAATAAACATTCAAGTATAGGTGTCTTTTCGCTATAAAAACTTCTTTTCCTTTAGGTAGATAACCAGTAGTGGGATTGCTAGATCAAATGTTAAGTCTACATTTATTTTTCTGAGGAAGCTTCATTCTGATTTTCATAGAGGTTGTATTAAGTTGCAGTCCCACTGCCAGTGTATAAGCATTTCTCTCTGCATGCGTCCATGCCAGCATCTATTGTTTTGGACTTTTTAATAACAGCCAATCTAACAGGGGTAAGGTGATAGCTTATTATGGGTTTAATTGCATTTTCCTGATGATTAGTGATGTTGAACATTTTTTTCATGTTTGTTGGCTATTTTCTCTATATTATTATAATATACTTCTGTTCATGTCTTTTGCTAAAACTTTAGTGAGATTGTTCTTTTCTTGTTGGTTTGTTTGAGCTCTTGGTAGAGTCTGAATATTACCTCTTTATCTATCTATCTATCTATCTATCTATCTATCTATCTATCTATCTATCTATCTATTTATGTATTTCACTCATTTGCCCTGGGGTTGACTGCACCTCAAACTCTTGGGCTCAAGGCATCTTCTTGCCTCAACCTCCCAAGTAGCTGGGTCTACAGATGCCTGCCACAATGCCTGGCTCTTTTAAGAGACGTAGTCTTGCTTTTGCTCAAACTGATCTCGGACACCTGAGCTCAACCAATCTCCCCACCTCAGCATCCCAGAGTGCTAGGATTATAGGTATAAACCACTGTGCCTGGCCTTTTTATCAATATATTGTTTGTGAATTTTCTTCTGTAGGTTCTCTATTTGCTCTATTAATTATTACCTTTGCTGTATAGAAGATTTTTAATTTATTCAAATCCTATTTATTTATTTTTGTTGTTGCTATAATCGCCTTTGCAATCCTTAGTCATAAATTCTCTTTACCAAGGCCAATGTCTAGAAAAGTTTTTTCTACATTTTCTTCTAGAATTTTTATGGCTTTATGCCTTATATTTATGTATTTTATCACTTGTGACTTAATTTTTATAAATAGTGAGAGACTGAAGTCCTGCGTCCTTCTTCTGCATGTGGCTTATCCAATTTGCCCAGCACCATTTATTGAATAGGGTTTCTTTTCCCCATCATACGTTATTCTCTGTGAAAGATTAGGTGACTGTAGGCAGATGATTATATATCTGGTCTCTTTTCTTTCTCTTAGATATGATCAAGGATAGGTCAGTTTTATATTATACATATTTTCCATTTTTTAGTTACCCAAAATTGCTAGTACATTTTAGGGTCAATCTACCCTAAAGAAGTTTCCAAAACAAGGTCCATTTACATTATCCTATTCTTTGGGTATTTTTCCTTCTCTTACTAATCCCAAAAGTCTAAAGAAACTCTACAACAAAATAATAGAACAATAAAAAAGTACCCTTAAAATAAGTACATTTGTTATTTTCAGTATTAGAAATATAATACAACTCAAAACATGCATAAGAAATTAAGAAACAGACTAAGTGCTTACTTACGAAAAAGAATCAAATTGAAAATTTAGAGATTATGGTCGGCACCTGTGGCTCAGTGAGGGGGCACCAACTCCATACACTGAGGGTGGTGGGTTCGAACTTGGCCCTTTCCAAACTGCAACAAAAAAATAGCCAAACCTGTAGTCCCAGCTACTTGGAAGACTGAGGCAAGAGAATCGCCTAAGCCTAAGAGCTGGAGGTTGCTGTGAACTGTGATGCCACAGCACTCCACCAAGGGTGACAAAGTGAGACTGTCTCTAAAAAAAAAAAAGAAAGAAAGAAAGGAAGGAAGAAAATTTAGAGATTAAAAAAAGAATCACTAAGGTAAAATCTCCATAGAGAACTTTCATTTATAAATGGAATTCTATAAATTTGATGATTACAATAATTCCTCCTGATTCACAACACCAAAAATTCCATATAATATCTATAAAATGTTTTAAAAAAATTTAAACCAAATAAACTAAAGAACCAAACAAGTATACCATCAGTAAAGAACACAATTCAAAACCTGAATTAGGCAGTTCAAATACACAGGTATTAGCAAACAGTTAGAATTTGATCTGATAAGCAGTGTTTCCCTAGATCTTGGGTTTTAACTGAATGTTCAAATCCAGGGAATAAGAGGCAAAGCCTAAGTTAATTTAAACAAGATGAAAGGAGATCAGAAATACATGAAATAAAGCCAGAAACTTCAAATTACTAAAATCCCTTGATAATTTTGGGGGAAAAAATATGCCTTCTAAGAAGGTCTTGCCGACTAACCTGTTTCAGCCATGTCATTAGAAGAGAAAGACATGAAAGAGAAAACAAAAATTAATTATCTATTAAAAATTTCTAATCACCAGGCAAACTCTTCTGGGAACTCTGTTTCTTATTCTGTATGAAGATTTCTAAAATTTAATCAAACTGTACAGTTAAAGCATTTGCTTTTTTATGTAAAATTACTATATTTGAACAAATCAAATAACCAAGGAAGTACTGGAAATCAAAAAACCAAGAAAGTATTTTAAAAGTTAAGTTATTCAAAAAAAAAAACAAATTATTTAAAAGAAAAATTAAATGACTTTATTGAAAGACTTTAAGAACCAATTAGATGGACAGGTATACCACATTCTTAGATAAGATGATCCAATATAGAAAAAGATCAGTACAGAAAGATCTCAATCACAGATTGGTCTGTAGATTAAGTGTGTATCCCAACAAATGTAGAGTTTTCCTATAAAATTTCCTATAAAATTATTGAAAATGATATTTTGGAAAAGCTAATAACCAAGCAAACTTTGAGATGCTTTTTTAAAAGAAAGCTGGAAGGTAATATACAATAAATGAAATACATACATAAAAATATATTTCATACAGATTTAGTCTATTGACTAAAATAGACTAAATTTTAAAAGCTCTAGAAAATAAAGTAAAAAGGCATATATTTTTGCTGGAATAAAAATGTTTTCTTAAGTGCGAGATAAAGGGCATATAAAATATTTATACGTTTTATTTTATTAACTTTAAAATCAGAAATAGTAAAAATACCACAAATAAACAATATAACAAAGCATCCAGACTATAAAAAAAGTCCACAAAACAACAGAAAAAGAACAAGCAACCCCATAGTATATTGAGCAAAAGACAAAGAGACATTTGTTAGATGAAACAAAAAGTCATATATATATGTGTTACATATATGTATATATATATATATATACACACACACACATACATAAATGAAAAGTTTGGTATTGAGGTAAATCAGAAATTGAAACCATTCTACTAAGTGAAACATTATAAAACAAAGAAACAAATACAGGTATTCAATATCAAATTGGAAATAATCAATCAATGTTTCAATGCACATATGGAAATAAATCTCAGTGAAAATCAAACTGGGGGGAGAGAAGATGGGTAAATTTACACCTTTTGGGGACAGTATATATCTGAGTAAAGAGCACACTTGTAACTTTGACTCAGTATGTATAAGAACAAAGTGTGTATAGAAAACATGTATTCCCTAATGTTCTGAAATTTAAAAATAAATTTAAAAAATATTACATCTCAATGTCACATACATACATATACAGACATATGCACACACACACACACTTTGTCTACACTATTGAAACATTGGAAAATACTGTTGATAGTAATATAGAGCAAAACATTTCTTATGTGATACTTTTGTAAGTTTAAATGGGAAAAATCATTTTAGAAAACATATTATGGCATTTTATAGCAATATGAAAATGAATATGACCTATAAACAAAGAATTTCACTGTTCCACTGAGACTTTCTGAGTTATATTGGAAAATCCTTTTCATGTGTCCCTGTAGAAATATGCAAGAATGCTTATTGTAACATTATTCATAATAACGAAGTAATTAATATCACCAAATGTTCTCTAATGTTAAAATAAACAAGTAACCAAATCCTAGGACTTGTATAAATAAAATGTGTAAAAAAAATGACAAAAGAAGAAAATCCCAGAAGAAAATATTAATATGCAAATAAAATATATTTTTATTATTATATTTAACTAAAACCTCCAAGCAATCAAATCTGTGTATGTGTGGAACACAATGGATATAATTGTTTATGGCAAAACAAGAGACTCCAAAGATACTAGTAGTACATACATTTTCATACATGAAGTTCTAAGCGCATCAGGAGTTTATGAGTTTTAAATGATATATACTCTGTATCGATGTGAAATATATGTATACAGTATACACTCTGTAGCATGTGAAATATATTTCAAATAAAAAGACTTTGACGATATTAGTAACAGAGTAAACAGTAGGCTGATACTTCTGGAAACAAATTAATGGGGTGAAAAATTACATTATGAAAACCTGCCCCTGCATAACTTAGAAACTCAGTGAAGTTGAAAGTATGAAAGGAATTGTTAAGAGTCATAACAATTAGATATAGAAACTTTAATCTATCTATTTGTAGTTCAAGAGGAAAAAATTAAGAGAATAGAAATGGATGTTATCGTTTTTTAAATACTGAATGAAATATCACAGAAATGGATTAAGAAATATATCATACAGGTCAGATGTCTGATGGTGAACAGAACGTAATAGAATAAAAATCAGATTAGACACTTCATTTTTTTTATGGTGAATGTCAAGGTTAAAAAATAATCTCAATGCTATCAGGGAAAAAAGACATATTACTTTCAATAAATGAGATTGCCAGATGACTTATAATTCATTACATTGTTTGCAAGAAAAGAGTGCTACAGTATCTTCAAAGTACTGAAATGGCATAACTTTGAATCTAAAACTCTGTGAAAAGACATGCTGTTATTCAATTGTTAGGACAAAATTAATTCATTTTTGTATGCACAGAAAACAGAAAAATTCCCATTAACAATCTTGAACATAAATAGAAGAAAGTGTTCTTCAGAGGAGAAGAAGGAACCTAATCCACATGGATGTAATGACAAGGAGTTTTAATGACATTTTCATGTATGACATATGTGTAATAAAAAACATTGAGAAAAGGACATTTAGGGACACAGTCAGTCCTTTGCAGTCCAGGCAGACCCTACTAATTTAATGTGGGGCATCACTACTAACAAGGCAATACTAATTATTTTAATAGACTCTTTCTGAGAATGTGACTTACCTATTAACAGCTAATGATGAATAACAGTAACTCAGAGAAAATATCAAGGGACGTCTGTGGGTTGGGGGTGGGGAGAAAGTTACAGTCTTCTACCTATATGTATGATTGTGTGTTTGACATAAAATTTATTTATTTACATATATTTATTTATTTGCTTAGTTTTTTTTTCATTTTTTTTATTAATTGATATCTGTATATATCAATGCAAACATGGGGTACATTGTGCTGTTTTCATATACAATTTGAAATACTTTCATCAAGCTGGTTAACATAAATTTCATGTCATTTGCTTAGTCACTGTATCAAAACATTTATATTCTAGTTCTAGAAAAGTTCACTTATACCCTTGTTAGACAGATATATAGGTGATCTTTCCGGTCACCCTCCCACCACCCATCCGCCCCTCTCCCCTCCCCTTCCCTACCCCCTCCCCATAGTTTTGGGCTAGAATTAAGTTGTATCTTTTGTTTGAGAGCTATAGATTAGTTTTATAAAAGGGCTGTGTACATTGGATACTTTTTCTTCCATTCCTGAGATACTTTGCTAAGAAGCACATTTT
>CAUYQV010174287.1:0-11048 GCA_963574575.1 Galagoides demidoff | reverse complement strand
CATGTTGAATTAAAAATTGATGTTTAAGTACCTTGTGTGACTTTAGATCTCATTTGCAATATATCTAAACTCCAAAAGGAGGCGTGTCCCACCTCCCTTCCTTTCCTGGTCCAGAACTCAGTTTTAAGGTTTTTCTGGGTTCTCTTGGCCAAGTGGTGGTTTATTCAGTTGGCAGGTGGTGCTTATCATTTTGTTTTATCTTACATTTCCCCCCTTTGTCCAAGATTTGCCAGAAGCATCATCAATGCCCAAATTTTTATTTTGTTCCATTGTTCCATCCTGTCCCTCAGTGAGACCCCTATAGCCAAGGAACTTAGAGCCAAGAGAATTACAGCCAATTCAATGTTCTCTAAGCCATATGGAAACAGAGGTGGGCAGACACTCACCAGCCAGCAAAACCTCGTAGGGTTGAGCTACTAATCTTGGTTTTAGTGGCAGACTTGGAGAAATTAATTATACAAAATGTAAGCATTTTGTTAAAGCCATTTAGGACAAGGAGTTTGAAGAAGTTGTAATGCAATGTCTTGTGTATTTTCTTTAGTAATTTTCCCTAAAGTGATTGATACATTTTTATTATATGTGGTATGTCTATTTGTATTATTCTAACTTGTAAGTTTTGAAATCCAGAATTGGAGTCCTCCAACTTTATGGCTTTTTTTTTTTTTTTCCTAGGATGGTTTTAGCTATCTTATATCTTTTGAGATAACCTTTTCAATTTCTGCCAAAAAAAAAAAAAAAAAAGCAGCTGGAATTTAGAATTACATTGATTCTGTAGATCAATTTGGGGAGTACTGTCATCTTAACTGTATTATCTTTTCTAATCCATATATGGAATGCCTTCCATTTATTTGTCTTCTTGAATGTCTTTCAACAAAATCTGTAGTTTTCAGAATGTGAGGTTTGCATTTTCTTTCTTAAGTTTAGTGCTAAGTATTTTATTCCTTTTGGTGCCATTGAAATTGGGATTGTTTTCTTAATTTTGATATTGGATTGCCTATTGCTAATGGTTAGAAATACAATTGATTTTTGTACATTAATCATTCACCCTATAACCTTATTGAAATCACTTATTAGTTCTAATAGGTAAATTCTTTAGTACTTTCTATATACAAGCTCATATCATTTGAAAATAGGGATAATTTTACTTTCTTTTCATGCTGAACGATTTTATTTTACTTTCTTGCCCAGTTTTTCCTGACTAGACCTTCTAGTCTGATATTTAATAGACGTGATGAGAATGGATTCTTGTCTTGTTGCTGATTTTAGGGGGAGAGAACTTTATCCTTCACCATTAAATATGGTGTTGGCTATGAGGATGCTCTCTGTCAGGTTGAGGAAGGTCCCTCCTATTTCTAGTTTATTGAGTCTTTTTTTTTTTAAATCAGGAAAAGGTAAATTGTGTCAAGTGCTTTTTCTGCATCTGTTGAGATTGAGATAATCATGTGGTTATTGTTCTCTATTTTATTAATGTGATATGTTAAATTAATTGATTCTTTAGTCTGGTCACAATGGCTCATGCTTGTAACCACAGCACTTTGGGAGGCTGAGGCAAGGTGATCGCTTGAAGCCAAGAGCTTGAGACCAACCTGGGCAGCACGGGAGACCTTGTCTGTACAAAAAGTAAAATAACATTGGTCAGACCTGGTGGCTCGTGCCTATTGTCCCAGCTATTTGGTGGGCTGAGAGAAAGCATGTGCATTCTTGGCCATAGTCAGGTTAGAACTTTGATCCCACTGAACTGGAAGGTGGAGAGCAGGTTATGGCTTAAATGCCAGAGTCACTGTCCTTAACAAAACTTAGCGGATTTTCTTAAATAAATATGTCTCCATCTTCAATATGTTCTTAGGATAATTTCCAGAGACTTTGAAAGGTGGTGGTTTTTATAAATTTGATTATGTATAGTTGTTTCATGGAAAGAAGCTCCATGGCATTTCTCATATCACCATTGGAAAGGCTTTTCCTAATACAGTGAATTAGTTTCTTGTCGCTGCTATAACAAATTACCACTAATTTGATGGCTTAAAACAATCCAGATTTATCCTCCTGCAGTTCTGGATTCCAGATGTCTGGCATTTGTTTCACCAGGGCTACAGTCAAGGTATTGGCAGGACTGGTTCCTTCCGGAAACTCCAGGGGAAACCTTTCCTTCGTCTCTTCCAGACTAGAGGCTGCTGGCTTACCTTAGTTTGGGGCCATGGAACTCGGATCTTTGCTCCCATTGTCACATGGTCTTCTTTCCGACTACCCTTCCTCTTGTGTTCCCCTTCTAAGGACCCTTGTGATTGCATCAGGCCCACCTGGATAATCCAGGACAATCTCCGGATGTCAAGATTTTTTAACTTGATCACATCTGCAATTTGCCCCTTGCCAGGTTTCAGGGATCGGTATGTGAACATCTTTGGGGGAGTGATCATTAGAATCTACCATTTTAATGGTCAGAAGTAATTTTAGTTTTTGTAGATGAAGAAACTATAGTTTGTGTTGTTTACAAGCCTACCGAAGATCAGACAGCTAGTGTGAGAAAGAGCTAGAATCAGGTCTCGGAACTCCTGTTTTGAAATGTAACATTTTAGTGATCAAACGAAGATAAAATCCACATTCTTTATGGCTTCTAAGCCACAGACATGGCTTTAAAAATGGTGAATTATAAAAGTATAAAACTGGTCTTTATGAAGACTATGTGAAGTCATCTTAAAGTAATATATGCCACTCAATCATCGTACTCAGATTTCGCCTTTTGTAACACCCCTTGCCTTCTAAAGAAAAGGACTGGCTCCAAGCAAGATGTTTTCCTCAAAGAAAGCTAATTTAATTCATGTTCACGAACATATGCAATAAGATATAGTAATTGCCATATGCACTGTGGAATAAACATATGCACATTTAGACCGTTTATGGATAATGTGTCTTTTGGTGACATCAAATGAGAGAAATCGCCAACAATTTCGGAAGGAACTTAGAAACTTAGTTGAATGTCCCGTGTATGATGTGTGAGGATATCTTTTTCCTGATCCACATTTACTGTTTGACCCTGTCCAGTGATTTTTTTTTTCTAGGTTTGTTTATTCCTCCTCTCCCCCAGCTTCTGAAGGACATTTAGGGCAAGTTAACATTTCACTTATGACATAAAATGACCCCTGAAAAGAACTAATGAATGACTGTACACAGTACTTTGGGGGAAGAGTCATAATGAGAGTTGGAATTATTACTTTTAACAACATTTGTGCTTGGAGTTTTTCAAAACCATTTCTCTAAAAGAAAGAAAGAAAAGAAAAGAATAGCCCTCCCTCCAGGGCTGCCTTTCACAGGGGCCATCATCATCTCTGAGTGAGAAGTTGGACAATAAGCTAGATAAGCAGTAGTTACAGGGAAAGAATCTGGCCCTTGAACAGGATAGATTATATCCTCAAATAGATTTGATCTGACCTCTTGTTAGCATGTAAAATTCCCTTTCTAGTATCAGCTCAGAGAAAGGAAAATGGGTTACGTGGAAATGTTTTTCTGGGCACAGAACTGGGTTCTAAGGAATAGAACTTTTTTATTGTAGAATGTTATTTGCTAGACTAATTGATTTGCTAGAATTTAAAAAGAAAGAAAGAAAGAAACAGTGCAAGAGTGAAACCAGAAAAGCAGCCTACAAGATGGAGTCTGAGAAGTTAAGCGGAAGCAGCACAGCCTTCCCCACATTCTTCTTGCGATCTGGGTAAGGTTTCTCCAGGATTGGGAGGGTGTTGACCTCAGGAGACTTGAGGAAGCAGTCACACATAGACAATAGGTGTTGTGACATTGGGTAAAGGTTGCTTTGATAATATGATCTTTTCTTTAATTTGATTAGAAATTCTAATAGAATATTCTCTATTCTATTAAATATTAGATATTTTGTTACAATGAAAATACCTTTCTGTTGTTTAAACATGTTCCATTGTCCGAATGAAGACTACTTTGATGTTACTTCCTATCTGAAAATGTTAAAATCTCCTAGGTTGTTTCCTTGTATTCCCATTGTAAAAACTACTACAATTATAACTGAGGCAGAAGAGAATTGAGAGACTACTCTCATTGTTCTCCAAAATCTCTAGCCTTCTGATAATAAAGTTTGGTGGACCTATCCCTGTCTCGGCATCTGGCTGACAGTGAAAGGCAGCTGGACCCTCTTTGCCCGTTAGCAAGAGTAAATCAAATATTTTCTCAAATGACTAAATGTAAAGGCCCCCTTTTAAAGAATCATAAAACAAATCTCTTTAGTAAAAAAAATTGTTTAATGTATTCTCAAGTGATGTTG
Source organism: Galagoides demidoff (assembly GCA_963574575.1). Classification (NCBI taxonomy): domain Eukaryota; kingdom Metazoa; phylum Chordata; class Mammalia; order Primates; family Galagidae; genus Galagoides; species Galagoides demidoff. The sequence continues at coordinate 6,766 of CAUYQV010174287.1, read as the reverse complement.
AAGTTCATTGAGATATATGTTTTTGAGGTTTCTGGTTTAATGGGAGTGATCTTTTTAAGCTGCTTCTCCTAAAAGCTCTATCAGCTGCATAGAATTCCCCAGCTCAGAAATAAATATAGAAAAGCAGTGGAGGGTAACACATGTCAGAACAAGGCTTCCAATCTCTATTGTACGCCATCCTTTAAATATTATGTGCATTGCCCTTTCAGGAAAGGCCAAAATGTGAGGGTTCACTTACTGCTATTCAGAAATTCGGCCTGGAGAATCACTAGGTATATCAGTCAAATTGTACTTAATACATTTCACAAAGATGTTAACAATAATTCTTACTCGTATGGAAATGAAGATTTATACTTATTGTTTACATAAGGAAAAAATATCACTTGATAGACAGCATTTTCAAATCGTGGTCTGTTCGCTTCACTTTTAAGAAAATCTTTACTGAAGCATAATACACATAAAAATAGAGAAATCATGCATATTCAGGTTTATTAATTTTTAGCCAACTTAAAACACCTTTGTAACCACTGCCCACCTCTAGAGACAGCATCTCAGGACCCCTTTAATTTAATCTATTAAAAAGAGATTGCTTGTTTAGAAATTTGAAAGGCTAATTGAATAGCCATTTTTTCTGGCATTTTTTTTCCTGCAGTTTAGAGAGACCCCAAAGTATCTGTCATGAACTTTCAGATGGAAACGTCATCTGAAAGAGAAAAAGAGATAATTATAACCCTACTTTCTTTGCCATTCAGTAAAGCAGGGTGAATTTTTAGAAAATTGTAATAGAAAACAACCAATTTGCCAAGAGGCTTGAATCCACTTTAAATTCAAAGCCCCTCAAGCAACAGTCTGCACAGCCCAGGCTTCCGGAGGTCACCAGGAGAGGGAGGCAGAGGTGCTGCCTGCAGGCTCGGCCGCTGCCTCTCTGGCTGCCACCTGCACCAGTCTTGGTGGTGTTGAGGCTGAGGCTCAGCCGGTCGGGTCGCTGGCAACCCCAGGGCAGGGGAGGCTTTCAGACAAAGAAAGTCCTCTACTTAGATGAAGACAGAAAGGTAAGTAACAGACGGGGAAGCTGGAAAGAACAGGTGTTCCCAGCTAAGCAGCAGCTGAAGGCAATCAAGCTGGAGGCTCAACTAGATGAGGCGGGGAAGGTTCTAGAACCCCAGAGCAGGTCGGCCCGGCCGGGAGTGCAGGACCCATTACGGGGACTGGACAGAGGCTGCCTGGTCTCTGCAGACTCCGGGGCAGCGTGGGGGGCGTCCCGGCTGCAGGGCCACGCCGTGAGGCCAGACGAGCCTGGCCCCTGCCAGCCCCCAGAGCCCGCTCGGTTCCTCATGGTCACCTAAATGGGTCGTTTTAACGCTTCACATTAGCAGTGAGTTGTGGTGGAGAGATGTTGCAGTTCAGGGCCCTTAAAAATGCAAACGGAAAAAAAAAAAACCCTCCGTTTTGAAAGCTGGGGGTCGAGGCAGCTTTGAAGGACTGTTGTGAAATCAGTTACTCAGACTGAGCTCATCGTGCCATCTTCATCCTTAGTTAAAAGGGAGAAATGGGAGTAAGTGTGGACGGAAAGGACCCGGCTCCAGTGGGGTGCCGGGTATCACTCTGCCCCGGTGCCGTGTTGGTACTTGTGCGGATGGGTGGGTCCAACCCTATTAGATCGTTGTGATTATTGTAATACTGTTGTCCACTTTTGTCTATAGGATTCAGTTTTTCCACATAGCAGTTGAAAATAATAGAATTTCCATTGGAGGGCTAACTCGTGGACCAGGCCATGTTTGCCCTATTTGACTTTGGATAGAGGATATGGTGATTTGTAGAAGTGATTTTGTGGTTTGGATGTATGTTTGACACCCAGGTCATATTGTTAAGTGTAATTTTACAAATAATGGTATCTCAGTACCACTTTACTTTGGACAAAAATCAACATTAGAAACTTGTAGATGGGTTGCGGTGTCTCATGCCTATAATGGTCTGGGAGTCTGAGACAGGTGATCTCAACCTGAGCTCAGGAATTCAGGACCAGCCTGAACAAGAGTAAGACCTGGGCGGTGCCTGTGGTTCAAATGGGTAGGGCACTGGCAGCATATGCCACAGGTGGTGGGTTCAAACACAGCCCCGGCCAAAAACTGCAAGAAAAAAGTAGGACCCTGTCTCTACTAAAAATAGATAGATCAGCTGGGTGTCGTGCTGGAGCCCTGTACTCCCAGCCACTGGGGAGACTGAGGCAAGAGGATTGCTTGAACACCAGAGTTGGAGGTTGCTGAGAGCTATGATGCCACAGCATTTTACCAGGGCTTTGGAGTGAGACTCTGTCTCAAAAAAAAACAAAACAAAACAAAAAAACTTTTTTTTACCAAAGCCTTATATGCTATTTAAATATGCCTACTTTATAGTGATGATTCTACTTACAGTAATAGGAAATGATTCCTAACAGTCTTTCCTCTGAGAAAAGGGGCCATATTTTCTATCAAAGAAGGTGGGTAGGTTCAGACCATTCACTTAGCTCCACACTGCCAGGTTCTCTAGCGGTGGCTGGTGAGCTCTTTTTCCTGCTTTACACAGCCAAGGTCATTGGTTTAATTCTTATATTAACCCTTTAACTTTGGTCTCTATCACAGCTTTGAACGGCGTACCTCTTCCTATTTCTGTTTCAGTATTTCTGAAAATAAGGGAGGCCCAGGAAGACTGGCAGAATTTGGTAGATTTGTAGACAGTATCCAGATTGAGACTGATGGCACACTTTAAGAATACTTTCAAGACTAAAATCTGTGATTCTGAGTTCATCACATCTCCTGACGGTGTGATGGTTCTGTGCTTTTCATATGCACGTGGTGTTTCAGTGCATCCTGAATATCACACGTCCTGAGGAGCTCTGGTGGGTCCAACCCAAGTGCAGGCCAAGTTTGGACCAAAGCTGAGTTGGGCTCTGAGGTGTGCAAGCCCGGGGGGAAAGGGTGGGTACCTGGGATGCTCACATGCAGCACCGTTCCAGGGGGCACCAAGTCAGACCCAGGGCAGCTGAATCCTGCAATCGAGGGCAACCTGTGAGCGCAGGCAGCAAAGAGCCGGCCCCAGCAGTGGGGTCAAAAGCTGCTAGACCCTGGAATGCAGGTGGGAGGGAGGAAGGGGGCAAGTGGTGTGAGAGGATCTGTGGCCATTTCTGTAAGCAGGAGGTGAGTGGAGGGTGTGTTTTTAGCATCTGTTGAACGTAGATGTGGCCCATAGACTAGAGCAGTGGTTCTCAACCTTCCTAATGCCATGACCCTTTAATACAGTTCCTGTGGGTCGCGACCTGTAGGTTGAGAACCGCTGGACTAGAGGATTAGAGCAGTTACCCAGTGGTATTGGAAAATGAGGCATTTCACTTTGATACATTCTCCAGATACCTGCGCAGAATCCTTTTTAAGTGCATACATTGATTATTTCCAGGGAAATCTTTTGAATGAATCATATATTTTCTCTCTTTTTAAAGCAGTTTGTGAGTTTGATGTAAATCTTACTAGATAATAAGCCCTGACTATACTGTTATTTGAAATAGTGAGGCCTTTGGGTTCATTAGGGCTTCTTGCCCACATAGGAAATCATGAAGTCTCCTCAGATTGCCACAGTAGACATAATTCTTGTGTTTATTTCCGTGCGTTGTGATTTTCCCCCCCTAGCAGTGTGACTGCGTTTCTCAGTACACCTAACCTTTCACAGTGTGCCTGCCTGGAGTCGAGTTTTCCCCTCCCCTCGCTTTTGCCAACTTATTTTTGGTTTTGTTTGGAGTTAGAAAAACAAGGGTTTAGGTTTGTTAAAATCACGTGTAAAATAAGAGAGGGGCTCCCGAAAAAGGTTTCCTATGAATTCAGCATGTAAACTTTAGTGCATGGACCTCAAACATCTGTTTTAACTTCACAGAATTCTTTCGGTGCATTTGTGTTTTGTTTTTATAATTGAGATTCAGAAGGGTCAACATATGACTATGTGGGGGACTAACAGGACCTTAAAAGTCATTTGACTCTGTCTATGTGCTGCAAAGTCTTCTACAGAACTATGACTGGCACAGAGTAAAGGCTTAATACATATTTCTTGGCCAAATATGGAGACCTCATGCACTCTATCATGGCCCAGGCAACTGTGATGGGTTTTCTAGTCCAGGGAGGAGGGAGTTTAAAGTAGAGAAACAGGGCAGTTTTCTGGGGTGGCTTGGACCACCCAGGAGACACTAGAGTGCCCAAGCCCAGAAGACCAGGTGCTGAGATGCCCTACCTGGAAGCAGCCCTTTCCTTTCCCCGACCCTCTGAAAATAGCAGGGAGAGCTAGATAGAATGACCGAGAAGGTAGGGCATGCAGTTTCTGCCCTACAAAATTCAGCTACGTGCCCCCTTTAGCAGAAGGCACAAGGTGTGTGTAAGTGTGAACTAAGGATGATGTGGGTGGAAACCAGTGATTCTGATAGTATTTTGCAGGGGCCCCAAACTGAAAGTCAAGGGCAGTGCTGGCCAGCACAACTTTTTGCTTTGTGTCGTGTGCCTGTGGGTCATGCATGAACTTTCCAGTTCACAATCCCATCACTGCTTTGTGGTTTTGCCCTTGGCTAAGTCACAGGTTAGGTTACCTGCTGTGTGCCCGGAGGGTGTTTGGATTTTTCAGGCCCCTGAGTTTCTGTCTTACAAGATCATTATTGAGTGTTTTCACCATGCAAGATAGTACTAGTTGTTGAGGAGATATCGAAAACCCAAACTCTTGACCCCTCTCCAGTCTCAAGCCTACTCCTCTACAGCTTTCTCCAGCAAGGACCCCTTATAATGCATCAAACCTTAGGGCTCTTTCTTTCTTTCACACCCAGGGTCACTCCATCAGGAAATCATTACCTTTGAAAGATAAACAGAGTTTAAGTATTTTTCAGCATCCCCACTACCTTGGTCCCACCCACCCTCGCTTTGGGCCCAGATAGTTGTGATAACCCCATTGGTCTATCTCCTTCCACATGTGCCCTCCCCGCACCTGTGAGGGGGACCCTCTCACTCTGCAAGGAAACCATGTCAGTCCTCTGCCCAGAGTCTGTGATAGATGCCCACTCACTCAGCATGAAAGCTAAAGTCCTCCCCATGGCCCACCCACTTTCTCTCACTTTGCTGACCATATTTTCTAGTCCCTCAATAATGTGATCTTCTCAAGGGGAGGGACTGTGTTTTGTTCATTACTATATCTCCAAAATGTAGGATAAAGCCTGGTGTTAGGGGCTCAATAAAGATTTGTTTAATGTACAAAAATGAGTAAGTGAAAGAAAAAACAGTCAAAGAGGAGTATTAATTCAACAAACATGGGGAGATGTTGGTCAAAGGGTACAAACTTTTAGATATAAGATGAATAATTTCTGGGAGTCTGAAGTACAGTGTGGGTGGTGATGGCTGTGTTCATTAATGGGTAATAGTCATCACCCATTATGTGTATATATCGAATCACCGTGCACCTGGAATATGTACAATCCTTATTTGTCAAATACTTTAAAGTAAAAAAATTAAAAGAAAATTATAATGCCCCCCCTCCATGTGTTACTGTGTTAATACGTGTAGTTGCCATATGTTAGGTTTTTAGGAGAGAATGGAGGTGAGCCAGGGGCTCAAGCTGCAGTGCTGAGTTTAGTACTTTAAGTTCAGTGTAAGGGAAGGAAGTCAGTTCAGAGAGAAGTAAAACTGAACACCTTGCTCTGCAGAAACCAGTGTGTACCAGGAGCACAGACAAAGGGAAGAGTCACATAATTATGTAACAACAGAACTTTTGCTGTGGCAGAAAAAGCTATCAAATTTGCTCCTATCTTACTGAAGAAAGAGAAGCATTTACATTGAAAAGGTCCGTTTTACCACTTTTCCTATCTTTCAGAGAGAGGACAAAAAAGAAAGCAAACTTGTATAATTTTTAAATGATGAAAATGATATATTTAAAACATTTTTAAAAGCATATTTTGTAATTTTATAAATTACAAATTTATTTTGCTAACTTTACTATCAGAAGTGAGAACAGGCTCTCTGGTCTTCCCATTCGTCAGACAGCCACTTCTTCTAGTGCAGTGCCAGTCGCATCCCCGAGGCACCATGGTAAAACTGAAGGTCGGAATAAACGGTTTTGGTCGGATTGGGCGCCTGGTCTGCAGGGCTGCTTTTAACTCTGGCAAAGTGGATATTGTTGCCATCAATGACCCCTTCATTGATCTCAACTACATGGTCTACATGTTCCAGTATGATTCCACCCATGGCAAATTCCATGGCACAGTCAAGGCTGAGAACAGGAAGCTTGTCATCAATGGAAATCACATAACCATCTTCCAGGAGCGAGATCCCACCAAAATCAAATGGGGTGAGGCAGGCGCTGAGTATGTTGTGGAGTCCACTGGTGTCTTCACCACCATGAAGAAGGCTGGGGCTCACCTACAGGGGGGTGCCAAAAGGGTCATCATCTCTGCCCCTTCTGCTGATGCCCTCATGTTTGTGATGGTTGTGAACCACGAGAAGTATGAAAACAGCCTCAGCATTGTCAGCAATGCCTCCTGCACCACCAACTGCTCAGCCCCCTTGGCCAAGGTCATCCATGACAACTTCGGCATTGTGGAGGGACTCATGACCACAGTCCATGCCATCACTGCCACCCAGAAGACTGTGGATGGCCCCTCTGGGAAGTTGTGGCGTGATGGTCGTGGGGCTCTCCAGAACATCATCCCTGCCTCAACTGGTGCAGCCAAGGCTGTGGGCAAGGTCATCCCTGAGCTGAATGGGAAGCT
>CAUYQV010174283.1:0-11697 GCA_963574575.1 Galagoides demidoff | reverse complement strand
AACCTCCAACTCCTGGGCTCAAGCGAGTCTCCTGCCTCCGCCTCCCAAGTAGCTGGGACCACAGGCACCCGCCACAATGCCCGGCCATTTTTTGGTTGCAGCCATCATTGTTGTTTGGCAGCCCGGGCTGGGGATTCGAACTCACCACCTTAGGTGTACATGGCTGGTGCCTTAGCCTATTGAGCCACAGGCGCTGAGCCCAGAGATTATTTTAAAGTTTATTAGAAGTAAGGATTTGGAAGAAGAAGGCAAGATAAAAGGCACCTAACATGTAGAAATGAGATGTAGAAAGTCTATGAGTATTTTTTTTTTTTTGGTAAATGATTAATCAGAGAGGAATGGTTTTGTGTGAGAAAGAAAATAGTAAGCAGAAGAGAGAGTGAGATGTGAAAAAAGATATGAAGATGGATTTTTGATAAGGAAAGTAAAAGGAAAAGAATAATGTTGCATAGAAAAGAACTTGTATGGAAGTCTTTTTGTCTTAAAGTAACTGCTGGTTTAAAGGAAGGAAAATTGGGACAAAACCAGGAAGTCTAAGTTTGCTATTGATGGTCTATGTAAATTCAGAGAATGTTCATGAAAAAGATTTACAAAAAACTTTGTATATAATCATGATGGCTGAAATTAAAAGGGAAATTTCTGATGGGAAAAATGTTCTAGCTTTCTTCTGCCTGGTTTAAAGTTGTAGCTACTAAGTTACTGTCTGAAAAAAAGGGGGAATCTCAACATCTTCTTATGCTGAAAGAGTAGGCAGCCTTTGTACTGTGTTTACTAGTAAAGCACAGGATAGACTGCAAGGCCACTTAAGACATGGGAGCTGAATGCTGTAGGGTGGAATTGAGGGAGAAATGAATACCAGGCTTGGAAAGACAAGGATAGACAGTGATGAAAAGCATGTACTTGCATCTAGTAAGGGTGAGTCATGCTGTCTCCAGACCCTGAAATGTAGTCACAGTTTCAGAGGGAGCTATGGGTGAGGAAGTTCAGCCATGTGAGATGGTACATGATATCTCTACAGAAAATCTTTCACTATCTGTGGTTGGGACACCTTCTGAGGTCACACCAAATTCTCACTGTTGATGGGAAACAAGCCTACATGGATGCACTGAGCCAATGCAAGGAGGCCGACCTGATGGGACAGGGGACCCCTTTTCCAACAGATAGTCTATCCCTCTTTTTTTCTCAAAGAAAAGCTTTGAACAGGGAGCTTCAATTCCCACAAATTCACTCCTAAAATGCCTACTGAAAAACTAGAAAGCCCTTGGCCTTGTCAGCCTTTCAAAACATATACTCCTTTGCATCACAGCTTGGCCTCAATATAAATGATGGATAAAGAATCCTGGCCCATGAATGGACTGACTGACTGAGAGTTAACACTGTTAATATTTAAATGAATCTTATACATGAGTCTGAAAGAGGAAGACTTTAAGATGGCAGGTCCATTTTCAAGGTTTCTCGGGATATATTACAGAGGAACACACAGTCATAGAAAGATGACTCACATTAGATTGCTTTAATCTTTCTTTAAACACTCAACAAAACTATGTAACATCAGAAATGAGATGTGATTTCAGCAATGGTATAAAGAGAAGAGATTCTTTACGGCCTTCAACACTGGCTTTACTTTTACTTTTTTTTTTCCTGCATTCTTGCAAGGTCATCTCTAGCACAGCAGAGGAACATCTGGAAACAGAGTCAGTAATTTGTACAGATCTATCTGCAGACCAGTTCAAGATTTTTTCTGTCTTGTCCTAGACAAGTGAGCCAGTCTTGTCCCTGAGAGCTACCCCATCATCCTTGACACACTAGGAGTATGATAGATTATTCTTTCACAATTCTGATGGTTGGAAGTACAAAATAAAGATCATTAGACTAAAATGAAGGTGTTATAAAGAAGGTCTAGGGGAGAATCCTCTCTTTGTTTCCTCTGATGCTTGATGGCATTCTTTGGCTTGTGTGTGAGTCACTTTAATTTTCAAGTCCAATATCTTTGAGTCTCTCTCTCTTCTCCGTCTTTACATTCTTTACTCTGTTTATCATAAAAGAATTTTGATTATTTTTTCAATTTTTTCTATATTACTTGAGATAATCATGTAGTTTTTATATTTTATTTTATTAAGGGTATATTGCATTTATTGACTTTCATATATCCTAATGTCCTGGTGTTTCAAAAATAAATCCCACTAGGTCATGGTGTATTATTCTTTAAATATGCTATTGAATTCTATTTTCTAGTATTTTGGGGGGATGTTTGCACCAATATTCTTTATAGATATTGGTCTGTAGTTTCCTTGCATGTAGTATCCTTGTCCTGTTTTTAAGATCAGGGTAAAGCTATTCTATATATGTTAAATGTCCTATTTTTTAAGTAGAGGAAATACAAGGCAAGTCTGGGAAGTACCCAGCCATTGTTAATACTATGTTTCAAAGTATGTGGCTAGCTACTTCTCAAACAGCCCTCATCATCTGAAATTACTTCCCTTCCCCCTTAGTTTGACTTACGCTTTAATCACTTACAACATATAGTCCTATTAAAATAGAGATAATTAGTCATGCTAGAAAATGAAACAACGAACACTAAAATGAATAATTATTAATAATTTTATACTCTGGCCTGCTAATGTATTTAAAAATTGAGTAATATTTTTCTTTCTCAGAAACATTTTTGTCATATTTTAAAAGTAAAATCAAATGAAAAAATGTAGGCACTAAGGTAGAGAAGTGACAATGATAAGATTGGCAATGATGGATTTTGTGTCATTTACAATAAATCAAAACTATAGTAATTTCTCAGAATAATTGATGACAAATATCAGTAATTATCTGTTGATAATGTTACTACGAGTTTTAGAGTTTTTTCCATCTTAATAGAAGTGACATAATAAGAACATGAAAAGAGATATAATGTTAAGATTTAGCAACCTAGTCTGAAAGGGAATCTTAGCCATCTAAGGCACACTTAAAGCTTAAGTTGGCATATTTGTGATTAAATGAAAAAAAATGACCCACATGGGTGGTGAAGTCACCTCTCCCGTATCTTGTAGAATATGAAAACAGCTTCTCAGAGTCACTTACACTGGACAAACTAAAGGACACACTTTAGAATTTTACTTTGTCCTTGCAGTAAAAACCCAGTGTCTCCTGTTTGGGGAGGTGTCTGATGAGATAAACTGATTTCAAATTAGCCCATATGTGAGAATTTCCTGTGCAGACCTTAAGTGACGCAATGATGAGAAATGCAGCACTCTGAGCCTTCGCAGGGGACTCTGTGAAGATCAAAGCCATTGTTTGTTCTTGTCCAGAACTGATGCCTTTGCACTTCACCTTTTATTTCTCAGCTGCCTTGGGCCTTTTTCGGAGAGCAACCTGGGCTCTGCACTAATGGATGCATGACCTTATGGGCGCAGAAGGTATGTGTTGTGACCCTCTCTATCTCTCAACTAACCTTCTTCATTTAGTGGAAGATTCCAAATACTAGGTGTATTGCATCTGAGGAAAATAATATGCAAGAAAATCAGAGTAGAAACCAATTTCCTTATTTGAATAATTCAGGTTAAAAATCTAAAATATGAAATATGTTGGAGGATTTCCCAAGTTTGCAGATCGCTGCCTCTGGAGACATTGTCAAGACATATACATGACTTGGATAGCAAACATAATTTAAGGGAAAGCCCTAAACATCAGTTAATTGTGGATTAGCCATCATTACATTGTTTGACACTGAACGATACCATATTTTATACTTAGCTTGCCCACTGTCAAAGATTGTTAAAAGGAAATACTTTAATGATGAAAGCTGAACATAGACACTTGTATTAAAAGAAAGTACGTTTTATTTTTAATTAAAATAAGGATAAGGTAAATTACATTAAATGCTGAACTTAGTTAATATACAATCGAAAGACATTAAAAACATTAATCAAATATTGCAGAAAAATGTACCACACTGATATATAAGCAACTTGTGTAATGATTTATTTTCCATGGTTTTACTGCCATGAATCAGAAACAATAAAATAGCAATTGTGAATAAAATAATCAATTTTATAGAGAACTCTAGGTACCAGCTTTAGTGGTAGATATTTTTGTACATTACATTTTGTATGACCTTATTCACATTTAAATTAAGAGGCCAGGCTTTTAGATACTAAGCAACTTTTTAAAGGTCACATTTTGTGAATTGCAAAGCCAAAATTAATTCTAGATCTCATGGACTTTAGAGCCCGTTGACTAAAGTATTACATTACATTATATGAATTAAAGAAAATACTCAAACCACTAATGTGGCCTTTATTGACACTGACTAACATAATAACTTTCTGGATATTTGAAATAAAGTGTTCTTCCATAGATGGCATACATTTTTTTATTTATAATTTTGTACTTTTATATTTTAACAGTAAAATTAACTGCCAAATCTTCTGTAAATAAGAATTTATGGTTTTTTTGTAGCGTTTCTAATACTGTTTAAGTTAATGATTTCTCAAAACCTTCTGTTATTCAAATGAAACAGCACTTAATAACACTCCGTCCATTTTAATAAGAAACGTAAAGTACAAAATAAAAGTAATTTAGTGCACAGGCTGAAAGACATGTCAAGTTTCCTATTCTCCATTTGAAGATTACTCAGTCTTTAACTATTATAGCCTTTCAGAATTTGATTTTCAATCAGATATTTTTTAATGCAAAATTTTAATTTTTGATACAGGTATTGTATTAATGTAAAAATGTATCTTTCGGGGTGGCGCCTGTGGCTCAAAGGAGTAAGGCACCGGCCCCATATGCTGGAGGTGGTGGGTTCAAGCCCAGCCCTGGCCAAAAAAAAATGTATCTTTCAATCAGAATTTTAAAAACATATATATGTTTATGGACTTGTTTATTACTCACTACTTTTGCTGTTCATTATTCCAGTAGCAATGTTTTGAAAAATGTAGAAAATCTTATAAAAATATTTTAAGACAATTTGGTAAGCTTTAAGGAAATTAGAGTGAGAACTTTGAATTCTTCAATGCAAAATGAGAACCAATATCCACTCTCCACCTCATCCTTCCAGACTGCACTAGGCTTCTTATCATTATATAAACCATTTATTACTTTCTTAAGAGCAGGTATCATACATAGAGCACCGTCCCTGACATGTCACAGCTGCAGAGATGGATAACCAAAGGGTGATCTACTCTGAAACAAATCAGGCTCAAACCCCAAAGAAGCAGCAAAGAAAACCTAAACATAGTAAAAGATCCATTTCAGAACGTGAACAAGAAATAACCTATGTGGAATTAGACCTTCAAAGTGGAGCTCAGGATTTTCAAGGAGATGGCAAATCTTGCCACTGCAAAGGTAAAGCTCTTAATAGTTCCTCTAAACTGTTCCAGGATGGCCAGTTGTAGTGCAGAGGTGTGGGGAAAGAGCAGGTCATGCTCGCATAGTTTTATTCAAAAAGATCAGAGTTCTGTGTTGACATATTTTAACATGAAATATGCTGACAAATTTTACACACATGTTGTTGAAATCTGTAGTCTTTGTCCAACAACTCATGGGGTACTACATTTACTGAAAATGCAGTGGTATATTCTCAGAGAAAGATCTCTCTGGGATCAGAGTGGTAAGTGTGGGTTTGGTCATTCTCTGTGTATCTGAGGTCTCGTGGGTCACTTGTGCATATTCTAACAAACTGTCCCCATCTCTCCTTTCTCAGTGTTTCCATTTCTCTCCTTACAGGTTTACCATTCCCTCCAGAGAAGCTCATTGCTGGGATGCTGGCAATCATCTCTCTTGTCTTACTGTTCACTGTGGTAATCAGACATGTCATTCTGTATGTTTTATTTTGCAAGAATTGTTGAAAGTATCTCTAAACATTTCATAAGATCAAGCCATGGAATTCTGATTTTAAAGTATTTTTTGGACTAAAATGAGAAATAATTATTCAGAATTTTTAGAAAGTATAAATAAAAGAGTAACTGTAGAAAGTCTTGGCTTTCAATTGTATGTATATATTAAAATTTCATAGGGGTGCCTGGAGCTCAGTAATTAGGGTGCCAACCATATGCTCCGTGGCTTGTGGGTTCAAACCCACCTGGGCTGGCTAACCAATAAACAAAAAAAAAAAAACCCAGCCACATATTTTACCAGGCACCTATAGTCCCAGCGACTAGGGAGGCTGAGGAAAGAGGATCACTTGAGTCTAAGAGTTGGAGGTTGCTATGAGCTATGATACCACAGCACTCTACTGAGGGTGACAGGGTGAAACTCTGTCTCATAAAAAAAAAAAATTCATAGCACAGACGTATTTTAGGAGTCTGAAAAGCTTACCAAGAAATAGAAGTTAATTTCTGAAACTGGTTAAACCAAATAATTCCAGTATTACAGTATATGAAGTACACAGAAGTGGTAATTTGGTTTTGTAGGCTCTGAAAAGATTTTTTTCCCTCAAACCTTCTTCACTTTATTTTTTCTGGCTAAAATCACTTTTACCACACATAATTCTAAGTGATATAGCATATTTCCAAGATTAAAATTATTGTGACTTACTTAGTTACTAATTTTTAATAAGGATTACTCTAATTTTTCTAGCTACAATAGCACAGACGCAGAGCAATTCTTTGCAGAATGTAGGAACAACTCAGAAAGGTACTGATATTAGTCATTTTATATTTTGTTTTGATTGTTGGCTGTGTAAAAATGAGAACAGATATTTTTAAGGGTAATAAAATATTGAACAATAAATATCCAGCTATAAAGGTAATGGGGGGCATTCTTTTCCCTTCAATAATTAGTATAAATACTAATTTTAAATCACTATACCCTCTTTTTGCTATCTGACTTAAATTGCTACTGCTATATTTGGAAACAGTGAAATCATTTTGATTTTCCAGGAAAAGTAGTTTTGTCAGTGATTTTTCAGACATTTGAAGGGTGGATTTTTGTTGTTTTTCTTTTTATGACAATATGATTGGGGATGAGAGGGCTGATGCTTTTCTGTGCATATGTATGAGTGCTTTTCTTTAAAATATTTCCTAGCCTATGAGGATGCAAAGATAGGTACACTTATTTTTATACCTTTGAAAATATGTTAACTAATGGTTATTTTAAAAATTAATATTGTGGACACAGTAATTAGTAATTTTTCCTCAGGATATCAATGTGGTCATTGCCCAGAGGAGTGGTTCGCATATTCCACCAATTGTTATTACATTGGTAAGGAACGCAAAACTTGGAATGAGAGTTTGGTGGCCTGTGCTTCTAAGAACTCCACTCTGCTTTACATAGATAGTGAAGAAGAAATGGTAAGATGTTAAAAGTTTCAAACATTTTAGTGGAAGCTTATTTCAATCAATATTATTTTTGTAGAATTCATCATATTCTTATACATATTTTAGATTAATTATTTACAGGTCCATACATTATTCTGTTGTGTGAATTAACCCTGCACTGTTTATTTCTATTCATAATCTAATGTATATTTAAGTATTACCACTTGTAGCTCATGGAAACAATATTTCCATAAATGCTTTTATTCTCAATTAAATTCTGCAATTCAGTTGTACAATGTATAAACACATTGTGAATGTGCAAGTTCGTCACAGAGTGGACTCCTGTAATACATATCAGATAGCAAAATAGGCGTTTCTAGCCCCAGTAGCCTTGTTCATGAGAATGATCTTATCAGTTCTCCTCCCTTCTTCTCAAAACACTGTCCTGAATTTTGACATTACAAACTTTACCAGTTTTTGAATTTTCATAAGTGACAGTGTGCACTTTCATGGCTATCTCCTTTTATCCTGTGTAATATTTGTGCAGTTCACCCATATTAATGCAGTGAACTGTATTTCGTCAACTTACAGTACCATATTATGCACATGCCCTCAGGGACACAGAGGCTTCCCACATGGAGAAGAAACCAGTATTTTTGGCTTCTATGTCTGTTATTTCCTTAATGGCAACCCTTTCAATTCTTTTCAAAATGCCAACTCTAAGAAAAATAGTAGAAATATACTTTGAGTTTATATTAGCATCAGGAGAAATGTATGTACAGTGCTGGGAATTTATTTAAATTCATGCTTAGATTTGTTTTGCCAACATAAGTTCCTATTTAATTTCATGGATCATAATTTTCAAAACTAATGAAGAAGAAGAATGAAATTACTAAGTATTAAGTATTTAAGAGTTCATTTTAAGCCAAAATTACACATGCTTGTGAAAGTTTTTACTAATATATAAAGTGGTTTTCAATTTTAATATTGCTTAAAATAATAATTTTGTTTTGACAATTATAGATCTAATGAAAGAACACAGTACTTGCACTTTTAAACATTTTTAAAATCTTCAGTAATTATTTAAATACAGAATATTTATGTTGCTGTAGAAATTTCTGGATTCCCTATCACTTTGGTCATGGGTTGGAGTCTCTCGTCAGAGCAGCGGTCATCCATGGGTGTCAATAAATAGCTCAACTTTCAAACTTAAGTAAGTTTTTTTCAGTGGTGCTCTCTAGTAGGAAAACATATAAAGGAGAAAAACAGAAGACTAATACAAGTAAGTTTAAGCTGAAGTACAGGCATGTAAAAGATGTTGAAAGTTAGTGAAATGTTAACATAAATATTAAAGAATAGACCACAGTAGGGTCGCCTTATCAATGGTTTTTACTTTCTATAGTTTGAGGTAAATGTAGTCAACAATGGTCAGAATATTTTGAAATGAAAATTCTAGAAAAGGCATCTTATGAGCTCACTGTTCTGAGTAAGTAGCATGATGAAATTTCACATTGGTCCACTCTTTCTTGCCTGGGACCTGAACCATCTGTTTGACTAGCAGATCTACACTCTAGATGTGACCCATCTAGACACAGTGATCTAGACCCATCAATCACACAGAAGCAGACCAGTTGTAATAATATTGCAGTGCTTACATTCAGGCAACTCCTATTTTCTTTAACAATCTCCCAAAGACAAAGAGCTGGCATGTTGTTATACTTACTGTTTTGTTCTATTAGTTATTATTTTTAATCATTTTTTGTATCTAATTTCTAGGTAAAACATTATCACAGGTGTTTGTGTATAATAAACACAGTATCTAGTAGAGTTCAGTATAATAGGTGGTTTTAGGTATGTACTGCCAGTTTTGAAGCATATCCCTTATAGATATGGGGAATTACAGTGTTGTTTTCATAATAGCCAACTCTTCCTAACATTGCATTGAAACTTCATTAATTATAATTCATAAAATTCTTTTCTTAAATTACATGTAAAATGCTCTTGTTTCACGGATTGTCCCCTTAAAATATGACAGAAATATGTATTTTCTCCATTGCAGAATAGTAGAAATAAAACCTGGTAAAGGTAACTGTGTTATGTTTACTGCACATAAACTTCTATCAGATGGATGTGGATCTTCAAAAATATACATCTGTAAGCACAAGCTTTAGAAGTAAAGCACCTGAATTTGGATTTAGCTATGCAATTTTATATTTTGTGAAATGGAAATAGTATAGTTATTGAATAAGTCAAAACAAATTGTTATTAGTTTATAAATAAAAAAATTAAAAAAAATTTGCAGTATAATATACCACAAAGAACAGGATATGATCTCTTTTGTGTCTTTTTTTTTTTTTTTTTTTTTTGCTGAGCATTGCTTGTGTGGCATGTCACCTTTTTAAAGTTGCATGTTATGTGCATCTGTTTATATGAAATATCAAGAAGAGGCAAAGCCATAGAGAAAGTGGAATAGTGGTTGCTGAAGCCTTAAGGGGAGATTGGAATAGGATGTGACCACAGAGTGCTACATTTTTTTTCATTTGGGGTGATGAAAATTTGTAACCTTCAGAGGTGACTTTTGGTGTAAATCTGCAAATATACTAAAAGTTTACTTATTTTTATACTTAAATGGATGAAAAGTATACAATCTACATGATATCCCTATAAAAGATATTTGAAAATAACTCTCCTGGGATTATGTTTGGGACTGTCATAATTTTAAATATTCTACCTCTTTATAAAGTTGACTTTTCCAAACAATATTGTGCTATGTCTGGCAATCTATTAGGTTTGCTTTAATTTCCCTCTGTTGTATTTTGTATTTCAGGTATTGAAGTCATGTAGAAATGCACCGGTTTCACATTTATGCTTTTGTAAATAGCATCCTTATTTTAAAATTTTCTAAATATTTGCTGAAGTTCAACGTTGTTAGAGATGGAAATTCTGGTTGATAAATGTTATTCTTTATATGGGGAATGCACAGGTGTAGTTCATATTGTGAAAGAGGCATACTTATTGAGAAAATATAGATATAATTTTTTCTAATTCAGAGATTGTTTTTACATTGATTATATGGTGTCATCTATAATAAATTGAAACTATAGTAATTTCTCAGAATAATTAAATAACAATAATAATAACAGTAATTAAATAACAATAATCAAATAACAGTAACTATCTGTTGATAATGTTACTATGAGTGTTTAGAGTTTTTTCCATCTTAATAGAAGTGACATGACAAGAATATGAAAAGACATATAATATTAAGATTTAGCAATCTAGTCTAAAAGGGCATCTTAGCCATCTAAGACACACTTAAAATTTAAGTTGAGGGGGATTCTGGGAAGATAGATGACTGGTAGCAACCCTGGTCAGAGATTCCTGAGCAAAGGAAGAAAAACTGGTTGGAATCAGAATCTATGAAGCCAAAGACAGGGAGGTGAGCCCAGAAAGAAGTTTGGCAAGCTGTAAATCCAAGGAATTTACATTTAAGAACACAAAACACAGGTACAAAGCAGGTCCCAGAACTGCTTGCTAGAGCCGCACGCTTCCTGTGGGCTGTGGGTGGCCACAGAGGAGCCCTCTGCTCCTGGCAGGCATAGAACTACTTGCTAGAACCTTGCACATCCCGTTGGCAGTGGCGGAGGAGTCCCCCACTCTGGGAGGGCCCAGAACTGCTTGCTAGAGCCGCACATCTCCTGTAGGCGGCAGGTGGTCACAGAGGAGTCCCCTGCTCTGGGCAGGCACAGTACTACTTGCTAGAGCCTTGTGCACCCCGCGGGTGGTGGCAGAGGATTCTCTCACTCTGGGAGGACCCAAAATTGCTTGCTAGAGCCACACACCCCACAGGCAGCAGAGGAGATCCCAGCTCCAGGGCTCTGGGTGGGCCCAAAACTGCTTGCTAGAGCTGCATGCCTCCGGCAGGTGGTGGGTGGTCGCAGAGGAGTCCCCTGCTCTGGGCAGCCACAGAACTACTTGCGAGCACCTCGTACACCCCATGGGCTGCAACAGAGGAGTCCCCAACTTTGGGTGGGCCCAGAACTACTTGCTAGAGCTGCGCACCCCATGGACAGCCGAGGAGACCCCTGCTCCAGGGCTCTGGGCAGATCTGAAACTGCTTGCTGGAGCTGCATGCCTCCCACGGGCTGTGGGTGGCCACAGAGGAGTCCCCTGCTCCAGGCAGGCACAGAACTACTTGCTAGAGCCTTGTGCACCCTGTGGGTGGTGGCAGAGGATTTACCCCACTCTGGGAGGGCCCAGAACTGCTTGCTAGAGCTGTGCACCCCATGGGTGGCAGAGAAGATCCCAGCTCCAGGGCTCTGGGCAGTCCCAGAACTGCTTGCTAGAGCTGTACGCCTTCTGTGGGTGGTAGGTGGTTCCAGATGAGTCCCCTGCTCCTGGCAGTCACAGAACTACTTGCTAGAGCCTTGTGCACCCTGTGGGC
>CAUYQV010174278.1:0-11255 GCA_963574575.1 Galagoides demidoff | reverse complement strand
TATCCTTGGAAACTTACAGGATTCTTTCAAGGTCTCAGTTGGAGGTGGGCTCCTACAGAGGCTATTTGCTTCTGCCAGATGGCAGGGGGCACTACCTACTTAAACAACATCAGACTGAAATTCTTAGCAAGAAGGTTTTGGATTATGCAGCTAGTATGAATTCAGGCAGCAACCTCTTTTGAAGATTACCCTAAGGTTATAAGCTTTCAGGGGAGATCGTAATTTTCCTACTCTAGTCAGTGTCAAGTTTTGAGAAAGGCATTTTCCTTGCAATCACCTGTGGCGTTGTTTGTGTGTGGAAAGGAGAAGGATTATTTCTAGTTCAACCTGACTTTCAGTCTTGGGTCCTTCAGGCTCCCAGCCCTAGACAAATGGTGTTTTAAACTCCACACCTTGGATAGGCCCTAGGCATATCTCCTGCCCCTGTAACCCTAGGCATGAACTGTGAGATTAAGGCTCAGGTTCACCAAGTTCTGCAAAGGCCCTCGAAGGAAAACTGTGTTTCTGTCCACTTTCTGCTTTGGGTTCCCACTTGCACGTAGTTTTTGTCCTTTGAATGTTTGCAATTCTTTTTTTCTTAAACTTTGTCCCTTTAGACAGGGTGTCTAGTCTACGACACTGCTGAAACAGAAGCCTATTACTTTTGCAATAATAAAAACATCTGTTAATTTTAAATTATTATTTTATATTATCTCTTTCTACAACTGTGAATTAACCAGAGGGTGGACAGAAATATTAGAAATAGAAAGTCTAGTCTGGGATGCCACCAGGCCTGTCTTACTCTTAAATTAGAATCAGGTCGTGCCAGTTTTCCTGTAACATTCCATGATAATTGGGTATGTGAAACCAACGTTAGAAATGCCATATAACCCATTATAACCCTTTCACTCATGGATCCCAAGGATATCTTCTAGTAAGCCTCCAGAATATCTTATGATATGGAGCCAGTTTCAAACCGCAAGGGAAAATATGGGCATTGGGAACTAGAAACTACAGAAATACCCAAACCTTACTCAGAGCTAAAGCTCCGCCCTTAATCTACCATATTTGTTGATAAATTATAAAATGTACTGGTTAAATTTTATTAAAATTATTTTTTGTGCTCATTCTCTCAGGGTGGGATGATAGAGGATGAGGAAAGTATCCAGGGGGACTAAGGATACCCACCCAGGTCTGCAGCTCCCCAAGTGGGATTAAGGCGAGTCCTGCGGTCTTCGGGGCTCAGCGCTTCCCAGGACAGCCTCCCCTGGGACTTTGTGGATTGCCTGACTTTCCCCTCCCTCTCTTCAGAGCATAGAGATGTTGCTGGGGAGAAAGGGAGCTAGAGAGAGGAGAGGGGAAGGGTGTGGCGTAAGGTTTGAAATATGCTTTTGGGACAAAAACAGCTAGCAATTCCCTTGATAGGGTTTTGGCTCGGCTTCAAAATTTAGTGAGTTTTTAGGCAGTTGATGGAGCCCAAGTTTCTACCATTAGAACTGCATTGATTTGGCTTAAGATTTCATTAATCTTCTTGAAGTGGAGATACTTCTGGAACTCAAATGGCTACTGAGCAGGGAGCAGCAGATCAGTGACAATGACCACAGGAAAAGGTGGGACTGTGGCCGAGTGGAGAACACACCCTGTCCACAAGGGTGGCCACTGTTCTGCCAGCTGTTTCTATGTAGCAGGGTGGATCTTGTGATGTTTTTGACAAGTCAGAAAGCAGCATTTTTATGAGAAATGGCATGATTTTTAAAGTGTTAGCAACTTATTTCATGATAAAGATAAAAAAAAAAGCAGAGAAAGGTCAACGGAGACACATCTGCGGGATGGACGCTGGTCACAGGCCACCCGTTTGCAGCCTTTGTGTTGGACTTTACCATTTGCTAGGTACCCCATTCAGAATGAACTTATCACATCCTTTGAGAGAGCAGGATTTCAGGCCGAGGAGAGAGAGAGAAAGAAAGAAGAAATTCAGGGACACTTGTGGAGAGATGTGAGTGGACAGAGGAGGAGAAGAGGAATGCGGGGGAGCAGGAAGCGGGGAAAACTTCATTCACAGTTCTGAGTGGACGGGCCGTGGGCTGGAGAGCCCGCTGGCCGGCGTGCTGCCTTTCCTGCAGGTGAACATGGACGAATAGGTCAGACCCTGCCATTTTAGGACGCTGTTCATTCCAAATGTGAACTTGTGGAGTCATTCTTTCCATATGGAATTTATAAGAGAATGTAAAGCTTATTTTCAGGAGGCAAATGCAGCATCCCTGAAAGATAAATAAGTTCGGAACACTTACGTTCAACCAAAGAAAGCTGCTTGTAGGTAATTCCTTTGTAGTCATTGATCAAACAGATTTCTAGAGACTTCTCTCTATCAGGCAACATCCTCTGTCTTGTTTGTTACAATATCTTTAAAAATATTTGATGAGTGGTGCCTGTGGCTCAAAGGAGTAGGGCCATATGCTGGAGGTGGCGGGTTCAAACCCAGACCCTGCCACAAAAAAATAAAAATAAAAATATTTGATAACATACAATTGATCATTTTAGGTTGTTTAGATGGACTGTTCCCAGACTCTGAGCTCACTGTTTTGCACTGAACCTGCTCCTGGTATTCAGGTGGGAGGCACACAGGATTCTCCCTCCACCTGCCCCTGCCCTGGGTGGGTAACCGTTCCCACTTTGTGAGCTTATCCCAATATCACCTCTTCGATTCCCCCACAGGACAGCCCTTCCTACCTCAGGGAGGAAGAGAGACACCAACTCCCATGATGGAGACCTAGCAGACCTGTGCCGGAAGCTGCCGTCCAGTGCCGGCGAGGACCGAGCCCTGCTGCTCGGGTTTGCAATGATGGGCTTCTCCGTTCTAATGTTCTTCTTGCTCGGAACAACCATCCTAAAGCCTTTCATGCTCAGGTAAGAAACAGAAAGGAGACCCAGAGACAGTGGTGAAGGCGGGGAGGCTGGCTTTGGTTTCTGCAGTCTTGGCCTTCCTGATGGGGCCTAGGACAGAAAGGCACAGCACCTCGGCCTCTCTGTGCTGGGGGAGCCGGGTGCAAATGAAAGGTGGTTAGCAAGTTGAGGATATTCCTTAGTCGTTCTCTCCCCACCCAGTCTCATGATCCACTATAACATGATCCTAAATTCTTCCTCTAACATGTACGTATTCCAGGGAAGGGTCATACTTCAGCACAGTGAAAGTTGAGTCTGAAGTTTTTGAGTTTGACTGTGTTTATCTGGCACATGGTGGTTGCTTAGGCAATATTAATTCCTTTCTTTTATTTTAATTTCCTTATTAAACACATGTAATAATACAATTGACCCTGAACACCATGGATTTGAACTGCGTGGTCCACATGCCCTTGGACTTTCTTCTGCCTCTGTCACCTTGAGACAGCAAGACCCACTCTCTTCTTCCTCTTCCTCATGCCTCAGTGTGAGCACAGCCAGGGATGGCGACCCTTGATGACCCACTTCTACTTAATGAATAGTAAATGTATTTTCTCTTCCGTATGATTGTCTTAATAACATTTTCTTTTCTCTAGTTTTATTGCAAATTTTTTTTTTTGAGACAGAGTTTCACTATGTCGCCCTGTATAGAGTGCTGTAGCATCACAGCTCACAGCAACTTCAAACTCTTGGGCTTAAATGATTCTCTTGCCTCACCCTCCCAAGTAACTGGGACTACAGGCACTTACCACAATGCCCAGCTATTTTTTGGTTGTCATTGTCATTGTTGTTTGTCAGGCCTGGGTTGGATTCAAACCTGCCAGCTCCAGTGTACGTTGCTGGGGTCCTGAGCCGCAAGGCCCTGAGCTGCAGCTGTTTATGGGATCAGTAAGGCTTCCTATTTTAATTTTCATTTTATAAATGAGAAAGCTGAGGCTCAGAAAGGGCAAGTAACTTGCCCAAGGTTACAGTGAAAGTTGAGTTTGACAGTGTTTATCTGGCACATGGTGGTTGCTCAGTCAATAAATAGTATGGCTGAAGTTTGCTGAGTTGAGAGGATGGGGACTTGGATTTTGATTAGGGCAGGGAGAAGCTGTTTAATTTTGGAGGGTGGTGAGGAAGTCAGGACAGGATAGGGGAAAAGCAAGAGAAGCTTTCACTGTGGACAGCAGAAGAGCAACAGAAGGCCCAGGAGAGATGGAAGAAGGCAGCCTAGGAGTTGACTGAGGGAGCAGGGTCATAGAAAAGGACAAGGGTGGCCCGTGTGTTACTTATCAGATTCATCTCCTGCCATTCCTGGGTTACCATTGTTAGGGCAAAAATGTAGAGGACCCCATCCTCGCTGGCACTACAGTGCCACTATTAGAAGGAGCCTAAAAGAGTCTTTGCTGCTCCTGAGCAACCAGCTTACTTTTATTCAGTAAAATAACAGGAATCCGTATCTGGTTGTGCTCCTTGCGTCGGCTGCTAGGAAGTTCTGAGCCACATTTGCATCTCAGTTCTGACCGTAAGGGACGTTTTGGTCAGCAGGTTACATGTTTGTATCCACTCCTGACTTCATTCCAGCTCTCTCACCTCCTTTTCCTATTAATCCATTTTTCTTATCTATTTAAAAATATATAGCTGCCTTATGTGAGTATATCTATATGAGTAAATGTAGGTATATGTGTATGTGTGCAGGTTGGTCATATTATTTTTAAAAATGTGATATATTTGAAAGATTTGTTTTATTTTGTTTGATCAGGGTCTCTGGGTCTCTGGCTGGAGGGCAGTGACATTATCATAATTCACTGTAACCTAAAACTCCTGGGTTTGAGCAATTCTCCTGCCTTAGCATCCTGAGTAGCTTGGACTACAGATGCACACCACCATGCCCAGCTAATTTTTCTCGTTTTTGTAAAGGTGGGGGCCTCACTTCTTTGCTCAGGCTGGTGTTAAATTCCTGGCCTTCAATGATCCTCCCATTTTGGTCTCCCAAAGTACTGGGATTACAGGTATGAGCCACTGTGCCCAGCCTAGATTTGGGAGATTTTTGAAGATACTTTCTTCGAGCTGATGCCAAGCCATTGCTCTTATTCAAATTTTACTTTTCTAAGCATTTCTGAAACTTGTTCAGTGAAAGTAATTAGTGAATGCTTAAGAGTGGCTCTCTAAATACCTGTACCTTAAGAGTAGCGAATTCTCACATTTCTCTAGCCTTATAGTCTTGTGCCACCTCAGGGAGAAGTGTGGTCCATAAAAGCTGGTTGTCACGCAGCCCTGGGTAGCTCAGACCCATCCCCACTCCCTCTTTGTCTCATCTTTCAATCAAATGGATTTTGTCACAGCCGTACACAGATACGCAACAGCATTGAAGGAAATGCTCATTTTTTTCAGCCCTAAATATACATCTGGTTCCACCTGCAAGGTTCTGCCCTGGATCTTGTGCACAGGACAGAATGTCCCACTCTCTGTATTGGAGCTTTCTGAGATCTTCAGGGAAAATTCAAATCCTGTCCAGTTTAGTACTTGGTTAAGGTTTCAAGAGCTGAAGTTCTAAGTAAGATATTATTTTTGAGATGTCTAGCTTAAATAAGTATATATATCAATTCAGTGAAAAGGCAGATTCTATGAAAGAATATTTTACTTTTTATTTTTTTGAGACAACCTCTAACTATGTCACCCTCAGTAGAGTCCTATGGTGTCACAGCTCACAGCAACCTCAAACTCTTGGGCTTAAGTGATTCTCTTGCTTCAGCCCCCTGAGTAGCTGGGACTACAGGTGCCCACCACAACGCCTGGCTATTTTTTGTTGTTGTTGTAGTTGTCATTGTTGTTTGGCAGGCCCTGGGCTGGGTTTGAACCTGCCAGTCCTGGTGTATGTGGCTGGCGCCCTAGGTGTTATAGGCGCTGAGCCAAGAATCTTTTTTTAACTTCAGAATATTATGGGGATAAAAAATCTTACATTTTCATGTTTCTATTTTCACTTACCCAATATTTTTTCTTATGCCACATCCCATAATTTTTATGCTGTGGGCCTTCAGATTACATTAAATGGCATGATGTGTCTCAGGACTAGTTATACTCAAAGGTAGTAAAGCACAGGATGAACCTAAGTGCTTCTGAAAGCTTCTGACTTTGGAGCTTGCTAATCTAACTTTCTGTGTTTAAGGCACAAGTAAACATTGGGACCCACCTAGATGTGAGTGTGTAAATGAGGTGCTGGTTGCACACAAGTGCATTTGAAGCATTTCTTCTCATCCTCATTTACTGTATGTTGGACTTCTCTAATTATTTCCTATATATACACATATACCCTTTCTCCTCAACCACCACAAGGGCTTCATGGCAGGAATTTTGTTACCACTTCTCATAGCACCTAGGACAGTCTGTGTGTGTAGTACACATGCAAATTCTCAAGGAATGTTTTCCAAGTAAAGTTGAAGTTCAGCACAACACTTACTGAGGATGTGCTCTGTGAGAGGCGTTCTGCTTCATGCCTTGGGTAACATAAGGTAAGTAGAATGACCTCAAGCAACTTGCTGATGGCAAAAACATGGTAAGTATCCTAATGAGAGATTCCTGGCATGGTTTTGCCTGGCCTCCTGGAAGGAGGGTGGGAAGAGGAAGTGGAATTGCATTTCCTTATTAGATCCTCTGTAGGCAGCGCAGACCAAGGGCCCTGTAGGGGGAGTCGTTCCAACCACATGGTTTCATCAGAACAAGACGGTGGGTACAACTTGAAATAATGAAGCAGGTGTGAGAGATGCTGTTTCTGTGTGACAGTGAATCTTGGTGGTTACAGTATTTAGAGTAACATTGCCTAAATTGGGTTCTCCAAATGCCTACATGTTAAATATTATTAAATATACAGATTTTTGGGCCTCAGTTCAGATGGACTGAAATGGGCTATCTAGCAGTGGAACCCTAAAATCCACATTTAAACAAATTCTTCATTCTAACAATTTAGTCAGGTGATTCTAAAGTTTGAAAACCATTGATCTGAGGTTGGCATGGTGAGAACTATGCCAGGATTACAGTGAGATGAAGCTTGGTGCTGTGTCCCCCTGGCTCCCTGATCATGAAGTGCCTTCTGTCACGGTCCTACATTGCACTGAGATAGACAAATGCCTCTGACTACCCTAATAGAAACGTAGAACTCCATTTTCTGGTGTGGAGAACATTTCTTTCTTTCACACTGAAGCACTCAGAGAGAAGAAGCCAACTGCACTACCGTCCACACACACATCACGGAGGACTGGCTGGACTGTGCTTTCCCCTGTGGCACGGACTGCCGAGGGCGGGGGAAGTTCCCGTGTCTGCAGGTGTTTGTGAACCTCGCCCATTCAGGTCAGAAAGCCCTGCTACATTATAATGAAGAGGCTGTCCAGGTAAATCCCAAGGTAATGGAAAGTTCATGTGATTAGAGTTCTTACCGCAACAACTGCTCCATGCCAGACTGTCTCCAGTAGGATACAAAACCTGGGGCTGTCTCTAGAGATAAATCTATTTGCTAGCAAATATTTTTATAGTGATCAAATCAGGATATATGAAGCTAAAAGCATTTTTAGAGGGACATGGGACATACAGAAAGAAGAGGAGTTATTCCAGTTTCATAAATTGGTGTCTGGAACTCACAGGCTGAGCCACTGAGCTGTCATTTGT
Source organism: Galagoides demidoff (assembly GCA_963574575.1). Classification (NCBI taxonomy): domain Eukaryota; kingdom Metazoa; phylum Chordata; class Mammalia; order Primates; family Galagidae; genus Galagoides; species Galagoides demidoff. The sequence goes on along the minus strand of CAUYQV010174278.1, from coordinate 3,692 downwards.
GGGCGTCTGACCTGGAGCTCCCCCTCCCCACCATATCACGAATGTTAAAATGTACTCACAGTCTACTCTAAATCAAGCAATTTTTTATCAAAGAAATTTAAGGGTCTATGATAATTTTAATTTTGATAAGTTACACAACTGGGTTCTATGATTTGAAGATTATGTTTACACCTAACTAGAAAAGTTATGTTAGTTGACAAGTTGCATTTTATTGTCTTTAATTGAACATTAATTTCAATTTGATGACATTTATTTTCTGTTTTGGATGTGGCAATTTTTAAGGTTTCAAACATTTTGGAGGCCCCTAGCACAGTACCTCTAGTGACTAATGGGTACAGTAATAAACTCAAGGTTTTTTGAAAGTCCCCAGCTGGTAGAGATCCCTTCTTCTCCCCTGCCCCTGTGTCCCAGGAACCAAAGCCCAGATGGAGCCCCTCTGTGTGGGCCTAAAGCGAAGCTTCAATGTCTCAATGTGCTGACCTGTAGGGAGTCTGCCATAGGATAGCCAGACAAGGCCAATAGAGGCACTGAGAGGTGGTGGTGGAAGCTTTAGTAGGGCTTAGGAAGATTTTGGGGAAAGGACCGATGGATTCCTTGGGTTACCTGGCCATGGGGAGGGGTCATAGTCCATCTGAGAACCCCTTCCCATATCGTTGCTTGGTGCCTGGAAATGGCCATTTCACTCTGGGCCTCCTGCTATGTAATATTTCACCACCTTCTAAGATTGAAAACGCCCCACAGTAAGCTTCAGCCTGAAGCTAATTCAGAATCATTTGTTAAGTGCTTGGCATTGGTGACAGTGCCCTTTTTTCCTCCTCCATATTCCTAGTGCTTTTACACACCTAAGTGCCATGGAGATGGGAATGATTTGCTCAACAGCGCTCTGGACATAAAGGAATTCTTCGATCACAAAAATGGAACCCCCTTTTCATGCTTCTACAGTCCAGACAGTCAATCTGAAGACGTCATTCTTATAAAAAAGTCCGACCGGATGGTTATCTTTCACTGTTTGTTTTGGCCTTCACTCACTCTGCTTGGTGGTGCCTTGATTGTTGGCATGGTGAGATTAACGCAGCACCTGTCTCTACTGTGTGAAAAATACAGCACAGCAGTCAGAGATGAGGTAGGTGGCAAAGTGCCCTACATGGGACAGCATCGATTTGAGTTGTGGAGCACGGGGAGGAACAAAGGCAGGAGCAGAGAAATCCTCAGATGGTGACCACATTCAAATCCCGGGCTTCGGACGCTGCAGTTTCTGCAGACGAGGACCTAATTAATTATGTCTGCTTGTAAACTAACCATGGAAAGGGTAGTTGAAGTTAAGCATCATACCTCATATCTTCATGTGGGAAAATATTTTTAAAACCCTCAGAAATCTACCATCTTTACACTTCCAACTCTCCACATGAGCCCAGGAAGCATTTTTTGTTTCCACATGGCAAAACGAAATCAAGGTTTTTTAAAATCTAACTTCAGCTCTAGCTACAATCTGTCAATAATGAGGGTACCTAACCTATTTAATACTGAACTACTAGCCTAATTCTATACAATGTGTTCATAGTAAAACATCTCTCATAAAAATAATCCTTAGTGAAGAACAGTCTGCTCACTGTGGGGAGCTAAGTCTGGTGTAAAGTGGAAGAAAACCTGGACCTACCATATTTATTATGGTTTGTTCTTTCTTTGCTGATACATGAAGCTGCTGCCCAGAACATTCATCAAGTTTCATTTGTGTGTCACCTTGCCATGTATTATGTAACTTTTCTTTCAACAACATTTTTCTAGTTCATTATACTTACATGAGCTCATTTTTCTCTTAGTGTATGTTCTGGTGGGAATGGGAGAATGGCCAGAGATGTGAAGGAAAAGCTGTACTGAATTTTGATGTTCATCTCAGATAATCCACTCTGTAGAAAAGTCCCACATAGGTAGCCAGCAATTGTCCATACTTTAATGAATCAACCATGGTTACTAAGTAATAATGTCACAAGATTCTCCCAACAAATGCTTTCCAGATTAAGCCGCATTTTTAAGTTGAAAATAGTTTGTTCTGATTTTTCAATGCACTTTGAAGTATCTTTAAAATTTTACTACAACATCTAAAATTATGCACAATAGAGACTTTTGAAACTACTTTTATTATGTAGATGTAATCAAAAGTTTTGATTGTAAGTCAGTTTAACGCCTTTTGACAATTTTAAGTTACAAATTACAATGGAATAATTAGAGCAATACTGACTTGACCAGTAATAAATAATCTTGGGTGGTTTTTCCTCTTTCTTGTGTGGCATGGTGGAAAACATGTGTTTCAGAGGATTGGACTTTGTAGGCTGTAATTACAAGGTGGATATGTATCCTTCGGCAAATCAGTTAAACTGTGCCTCTCTTTCTCATCTACAAAATGGATATAACCCCTACTTTCAGGGTTATTTTAAGGAATCAACAAGGTAGAGTAAGGAAACACCCAGATTACATTGTAGCATCTGGCTTGGTGCCTGTGGCTCAAGTGGCTAAGGCGCCAGCCACATAAACCTGAGCTGGCGGGTTAGAATCCAGCCCGGGCCCGCCAAACAACGATGGCTGCAACCAAAAAATAGCCTGGCATTGTGGCGGGTGTCTGTAGTCCCAGCTACTTGGGAGGTGGAGGCAGGAGAATTGCTTGAGCCCAGCAGTTGGAGGTTGCTGTGAGCTGTGATGCTACAGCACTCTACCCAGAGTGACAGCTTGAGGCTCTGTCTCAAAAAAAAAAAAAAAAAAAGATTGTAGCATCTGGTTGAGGTGCTCAAAGATGTTAGTGCATAGATTAAAAAAAAAAGTCTTGTGTTAAGTTGCAGTATTCAGTCAGTGCTGGTACCTTTTACTGGACCGCTGGTATCGAGGCCAGGGGTAGGACCTGCAGAGCTGAACCCCCTTGCCCCTGCCTCTGTTCTCTCTGCTAAACGTGATACACATTTGAGGCCTCAAACTTGCTGCTTAAAAGGTTGTGGCAAATTGTTTAGTATACTAAAGCCTTTTCCATAATAAAGTATGTTTTCATGCACAATGCTTTAAACCATTCTGCGAATTGAGACGGAAGTGTTCTTAGAGTAAGGGCTATCATGATCTCATTTCATAGTAAATTTGACTTCCACCTAACAATAGGCAATTACTGGGATTTTCTGCTTAAAAAAATTCAAAGCCACTCATTTGAAACTTTAAGTGTGTGTTTCAATTACCAGTTTTCCATTCAGATAGTGGGTACTTGGTTCATTCTAGGAAAGAGAACAAAGTCAATTCAAATTCAAGTGATGATTAGTTTAATTGCTCAGAAGTACTAAGTTATCAATGTCTATATGCATTATTGGCCAAGGAAAAACCCACACTTACCTTCTGCCATAGTTTTGCAGTGTTTCTGATAAAACCAGTTTGCTTCTGTCTTACCTTTACTTCTGGGTTCTGGTCTTTAAGTGACTTGAGAGTCCCACTGCCTATGCATATACACACACACATATGTGTATATACATACCTTTCTGCTTAAAAAACAAGCATATAATTGTTTATACTTAAAGGAAGTTAATATTTGAACATATTTCTCTCATTTCATCACTTTACCAAGGCAGAAAAACTTGCCTTTAAGGTATAATTATTACAGATTTTCAATCAAATATTCTTAGTCATTATTGAAAAGAACTCAAATCCAGTTAAATTCTGAT
>CAUYQV010174277.1:0-58596 GCA_963574575.1 Galagoides demidoff | reverse complement strand
ATGGCCGGGCGTTGTGGCGGGCGCCTGTGGTCCCAGCTACTTGGGAGGCTGAGGCAGGAGACTCGCTTGAGCCCAGGAGTTGGAGGTTGCTGTGAGCTGTGATGCCATGGCACTCTACCCAGGGGGATAGCTTAAGGCTCTGTCTCAAAAAAAAAAAAAAAAAAAGAATTAAAAATGACTTATCACTCTAAATCTTAGGCAAGTCTTTTAAAATAATACTAGGATAAAGCTAATGATAATGTCTATGAAAATTTGATAAATGAACAAATTCTTAGAGAAACTGACAACTACAGCTCACTTAAGTAACATAACAATATTTAGAAAATCAAAATATTTTTCCACAATTTATGAACACAGTTTTAAATATTATAAAGAATTTTATAGTAAACATCCATATATCCACTACTTATATTCTATTATTAATATTTCACTATGCCTGTTTTTTTACATAACTGCATATTTAAACATTCTTCTAGCCATCAATCCACCTTATTTTTAATGTATTTAAAAATAAATTACAGCTATCAGTACTGTTTTTCCTAACTAATTAGCATGCATATTATTAACTACAGTTCATTTTTATGCACATTTTGTATTGCGATAAAGCTTGCATATAATGAATTATACAAATCCTAAATGAACATTCAATGAGTTTTGACGAATGCATATATCTGTGTAACCCTAAAGTTTTACAAGATGTAGAACATAACCTGATGTAATGGCCAAGCTTGCTTCCTCCCAAGACTATCATTCTTTTGATTTCATGCCATAATTTTCCCTGTTCTAGAATTTCATATAAGTGACATTATACTATATTTACTTTTTTTTTTTTTGACACAGAGTCTCACTATGTCATCCTTGGTAGAGTGCTGTGGCGTCACAGCTCACAGCAACCTGTGATGCAATCTCTTGGGCATCAGTGATTCTCTTGCCTCCACCTCCCAAGTAGCCTGTATTTACTTTTTCAGCATAAGGTTTCTCTTATTCAGTACAATGATTTTGTGATTCATAAACAGTATGGGTATAAGTAGTTCATGGCTTCTATCAGTTGCTATGGATTTATCAAACTAATAACTCATTACATTAAATTCTTTGTGACAATGTGTATCTTTGTTCCTGCCAATTAGCTAAGTGACTCTTTGGCTAACAGGTTAGGGTTAAGAAAGGAGTCAGGATCAATACATGGCTACAGAGCTATTGTAGGAAAATATGAAGTTTTTTCAGTATAATATGAAGAGGTCTGGAGACAGGTTCATATATCTGAACAGATGATGAGATAAAATGCAGAGATCATGAGAAGAAAATGTTTAAAGTGTGAGGAAGTAGAGGAAAACAGAGAGACAATAAACATTTCATGGTTAATGAGGATTCCAATGAGCAGGATCAACATCCCATATAATCGTGTTAATGAAAATGCACGAGGTTCTCAAGTTATGTCTGCAATATAATGATGCACGTGAATTTATAATTGACTGGTGTTCAGAATATTTTGTCAGTGAGAATGCCATGCTTTGCTGTGAATAGTTTAAGAATAAAAGCAATGATAACAGTAAGCTATCAGAAAAAAGTTCAATAACACAATGCTATTTACCACAATAAAATAATCACCTACTTTGGGAAAGTTTTTCAAAACTCAGGCTTCTTTTGTCCTTAATAGGCTTTTAAAGGGCAAAATATTATAACTCCCTTAAACAGCAAGTCTTGTATCATGATTTACCTCGGCTAAAATTAGAAAATCTTTACACATATCTATTGGCAATGGTTTTCCACAAATGTCAGAATCATGCTTTGTTTTTTAACTTTATCAATAATATCAATAATACTCTACTTGATTTTGGTTACTCTGTGGAATCCAAATACACAATACATTCTCCAGGGCTTTCAGGCGCTGAAAAGAAGATATCAGTTCTAAATAAGGAATAAACCAAAAGGTCAACAAAGACTTGAAGAGAGTTTGTAATCGAAAGGAGAAAAAAAAGCAAGCATGTATGTTAAGTTTCAACAAAATCATCTTCTAATCATGTTAATGCCCAAGGCTTTCAAGTCATATTTGCAATATAGTGATGCACGTGCATTTATAATTGACAGCTGTTCAGAATATGAAGCGTATTCTGACATATTCTTTAGATATAATCTCTGAGTTACATTATATAATCACATTCACCTCTTTCCACCCTGAGTTCTGAAATTGTGCAATCTTGTAGATGAAAATAGAGTATCTTTTTAGAACTTTTAGGGAGAAGTTCATAGATATTCTACGACGAATGGGGCTATCATCAATAACTTTGAGAAATGCTGGTTTTCAAAGTTAAATAATTTCTTATGTATTTCATAATTTCTCAGAAAATTTATTATTTTAGTGAGAATCATAACAAATTATTAATGTAAGATAAACAGGTTCTTAGGTAATGGGAATAGTCAAGAACAAGATGGTTTGACAGGTGGGAACTGGTGTTTTATAGGCACTTAAATAAAGTTATTGAGGTGGCAAAAGAAGTAGAGAAAATAAGGCTGCAACCCTTTTATGGGCAGAAATGGACCAAAATATGACTACGTGGGGCTACATAGGATATGTTATGGTGTTGTCCCTATTCTATGAGAAATAGAAGGGCTTTGAGAGTTTGAAATGGAAAACTTGGGTGTCAAAATATGACTCTAAAAGCAGTGCATAAAATGAATTTAGATGTGAAAGAAAGGAAGGAAGGAGAATCTAGGTTAAGAAGTCTTCCCCATTGTTGAGGTGAGGTGAAATGCCTTTGGACTTGAGTGACAGTTGTGGAAATGGGTATGTTCCAATTTTATAAACTTGTATTTGACAATAAAAAAACTTACGTATTTATGTATTAAACTTATGTATTTAACAACAACAAAAAAATTGATGTTTACTATGGAACCAGAGTTGCTCCAGTCACAGGAGTTATATCAATGAACAAGACAGCTACTGTTAGGCATGAAATTTGAAGAGGCCCATAAGGAATTGTGCTGCATCCTTTGTGGTAGGGGGAATACAAGGTGAAATCATTTGTTTTTTACTTTGAAAATTATTTCTTGACATGCTCTGGTCACTGGATCCTTAAAAATTTTGTCATTACCATAGACCCCTTGTTTTCACAAGTTTAAATCTCCCCATCTCTAGAACACCCTGTGTCCTAACAAGAGCTCCAGCATGTCCAATTTTTTTTCTTTCTTTTTTTTTTTTTTTTTTTTTGAGATAGAGTCTTACTCTGTTGCCCAGGCTAGAGTGCCATCATGGCCTTGATCATAGCAATCTCAGACTCCTAGGCTCAAGTGATCCTCCTGCCTCAGCCTCCTGAGTAGCTGGGCCTCCAGGCACCTGTCACAACACCTGACTAAGTTTTCTATTTTTAGGAGAGACGGAGTCTCGCTCTTGCTCAGGCTGGTCTCTCACTCCTGAAATCAACTGACCCTCCCACCTCAGCCTCACAAAGTGCTAGGATTAAAGGCAGGAGCCACCGCACTTGGCTCAGTGTGTCCAGTTCTTGATCATCCTTCTGAATGAATACCTTGTCGTCAATATGAGATCAATGTGATGTTCTGCAAAATACTCACAGTCCAGGTCCCTTTGTTCTCTATGCCTACAGGAGGAAGGAGATTGACATAGCATTAGAGACAACCTGGAAATATGTATTGTTGTCTATTTCAATGAATGCTTAATTATCTACCTAATGCTCTTTTCTGATCATGACAGTGAAGAGTTCAGTTGCCAAATTCTTGGCTGGATACTGTGTGCTTGGATATTTCTTTATCTCTTCTAGCACAATGGTTGGAGTCAGGGCTACATTTGGTTGACTTTTTAATCATTTATTTACAATCATCATCCAGGGTATATCTGGTTTCTGTAGGGATCGTGCTATTAAGTCTAGCAGAGATATAAGTAGAGACCACTACACATAAATCTGGGTTCTTAGGATGGAACTAATCTCTGCCAAAGCCTATTACCCAGGATGTGATAATGGCTTTGATTTACTACCATGGTTAGTTGTGAGTAATCGCAAAATCTTCCACTTGACCTGTAGACTAAGAACCCAAAGTGGAGATTATAGCTACTACCAAGTATATTACTCCCAATTACATATTTGGAAGTTAGAAAAAAGACCACCAGATGTCTTTACACATCGAATTTGCCCAGTAAGCCAGACCTTTGTTAGGGTTCCGCTTATTCCCTCAGCCTTATGCACTTCTACTCTAAAGATGCTATAATGATGAGTGCTCCAGGTCTCTGACTGACAATGTCCTCTCAGATCCAGTGTCCCTCAATCCTCATAGTGTCTGAATTTTTGCCTTGTGCACAGTTATCTGGTAAATGGCTATATATCCCTTTTAGGGAATTATTGAAAGAACCATTGCCTTGTTTACTTGCCACACTGTGTTAGGATGATCCTTCCTAAGTACCCACATACCTCTTCAGTTAATAGATTGCATGGAGGTCAAATGGCTCAGCTGTAGAAACCAGACAAGAAATCATAAATTTTTATCAGAGGAACAACCTACAGGCCACCAGTCTCTTTCATCCTTGATATTTTCCTGCCCAGTATTACTCCTGTCAGCTACCATCTATTTTGTCTCAGGGAATACTACATTTATAAAACATTTCCATAACTCTCTATGGGTCAAAACATTTAGGCTACTGTTTTGATCTTGTAGGCTGCTGCAGTAGTTGTTAGCCCCCCGACTTCTGTAAGTGAAATGCACCTGTTTGTCCTCTATTTGTTTTAGTGTTCTATCATTCTCATATATTTAACCAAAGTTTTGTACCCATCTCTGGCAACAACATGGGTTCCTCCAGAGCCAAAGGGTTTCCTGGGACATGGAACTGTCAGTGTCAATGCTGGGGCTGGTAGCCTTCTCATGTAGTCCAGCCCTTCTTGGAACTGCAGTGAGAAACCATCACTAAGTCATCTCCTTGACACTGCTGCTTCTCTGCAACAGCATTTCTCATGAACTGAGTAAGTGACATGGCCTCTGGGCCTTTCTGTGGGTCACAGTTACGTAATGTGTCTCTGGCCATATATAGTGTATTCCTTTAACACATCTCATTGCCCTGGCAATTCTGGCATTTTAATCCACTTTCTTTCAATGCATTTAGGAGCCACCTTAGTTAATGAATTAACACTGTTTGCTAGGGGTTTTGCAATAATGTGATAATGTTAAATCTTATCTCCTGAAAGAGTGCTCCCAAATTAAAAAGAAAGAGAAAGTATGTCCTGTCTATTTTTTATTGTTGCCTTTCTCTGCTCTCTTTCCTTCTACTAGAGATGTCTTTTCTGTATGCAACAGAAGATATCTGTATGCAACTAAAGACACCTCTGGCTTTAACACCTAGATTTTAATTGCCTGTTTCTTTGCCTCTGTTCTTCTTTGTCTTTCAGTAGAGGACCAGGTGCTTAGCAATAGCCATGCAGTTTCTTACTCTTATACCCACTAATGCTAAATATGGAACGCTAACATATCATGTGGGCTAGTGCACTCTCTTCCTCAGGAATAAGTTCCCTATTCAACCCTGCTGAGAGTCCTAATAATTGGACTGCCACACTGTGCCAGTGGCTTCCTATCCTTCATCTATCACTACTCACTGGGTTCTCACTGCCAGCCAGGTGGCGAAGCGTCCAGCTCTATAACTCTGTCATATCGTCTGCTTTCTTGGACTGCTCTCAGTAACAACTATAGCAACTTGGGTTCTCTAAAAGCAGATCCTGAGTTGGGATTTAAGGTACGAGACAATTATTAGGAATTAATACCCATCAAAAGAAGAGACGATAAAAGGTATCAGGCAGAGGAAGACTTCAAGCTGCAACTGAAACCCCCAAATTCCTTAATCCATTGGATGAGGAGCCCATAAGATTGTCCTGCCTCACACCAAAGCATCTGTCCTGTGTACAACTCCTGCCTCACTCACTAGATGTGGGATGTCCTGGGCTGTGGAATCTCTGTAGCTGAGGCATCCCTGCAGGACCTCACAGCTGCAGGGTGTATGCTGCCAGTTCCCCTCAGCTATGCAAAAAATCCTGTCTGGACAAGAGATTGGAGGTGTATCTCCATGTCCAGCACAGTCTCATTCTCCAATGTTATAAGAGGTAAAGAATGCACACATACTTAAGAGAGCCTTTTCTGTCCTATTATTACTGGCACCTATATCTTTATACAGGTAATTATAAAATTTAAATGCATCTGATCATTTTAGTAGTACTTGTAATTATACACAAAATTGACAGTTTAACAAAAATTTTATACATATATATACATATATATATATATATGCTGTACCTAAACAAAAGTCCATAGCACTAGATCAAGTGTCCTCAAACTATGGCCTAGGGGCCACATGCAGCCTGCCGAGGACATTTATCTGGCCTGCTGGGTGTTTTTGCTGCTGCTGCCTGTCCTGCTTAGCAGCCAACTCATCCCGGGCCCGCAGTCTGGCCCTCCAATGGTCTGAGGGACAGTGAACTGGCCCCCTGTTTAAAAAGTTTGAGGACCCCTGCAGATCATAATAAAAGTACAGACCCATTAGGACACAGTTCAGCCGCTCATAATAGAAAACCGACAAAAAAGGCAAACCATGAGTAGCTTTGTCTTTCTCATGTTACAAGTAGCTGGAAGAGAGGTCTTACAAGGCTAGCATTGCGGCTCAAAGTCCCAGACTCCTTTTATCTTTCTTCTCGACTATTCTTAGCCTGTGTCTTTTATTCCTATGGTTAAAAGATGGTAGCTACACTACAGGCATTGAGCCGCTGTATCAGACACAAAGAAGGGACAAGGGTAAATGGCAATGGTAGTTGATGAATCTTTTCCTTTTATCAGAGTAAAAATAGCCTTCTCAGAAGCCTTACTCCAGAGATTTGTGCTTATATCTCCATGTTTAGAACTATGGCACATGGCCAGCACTACCTGCAGGTGTACTTTTCTACCTGAGCATATTGGTACCCCAAACTTTAACAAACTTCATTTATTAAGAGCAGAATGCGGCCAGCAGTGTTTGCCACAGGACATGTTTAATTTATATGTGGTTTATCACTGACTTTTAATGCTAATGATGCTATAATGGACAAATTTACTATTTTTAGAATTATATATAGCATTACAGACTATGTTCAGTTTCTTTTGCATATGGAAAAACCCCAATTTTAACAAGTCATTTTACCCTGAGCCTATCTTGCAATTAGTAAGCAAATTAAAGATATATGTGCCTGATATACCCATTCCAAATTTAAAGACACTACCCAGGTAAATAAGCAAAAAACTGAACTTATTTGTAGTTATCTATCATAAAGGTATGTAAGATTTTAGGCATAGATGTTGAAATGGGCTTTAAAGTTTCTCCTCAAAAATAGACAAATTATTACAAAACAAAAAATGTACGAGACCACAGTGTACAGTAAGATAAAAATCCTCCTAGACCAGAAATAAAACAAACTCAACAAGGTAGGACTAATGCCCGAGGCCAGCCGGACTGCAAGACCTGAGGAAGAAACCAGTGGTCAGGAGGTCATTTTCTGTGGTGTAACTGGGAATTAAGCTGCTCCTCTGGAGATTACAATGACCGAAGTCAGCTTCACTGTAGAAAACAGCAAGCTGGAGCGTGAGTCTTTGTGCATGTAAGACAGCTGAAAATAGCCGAAGGCAATCATTGCTTGGAGCTGCAATTTCTATCAAGCTGTCTACCTAGGTTCTCAAGAGAAAGTGGGCAGAGCCTCAAAGCCAGAAGTTTAGCCATACTCCTGCTAGTTTAGGGAATCATTTGTAATATCCTTGGATAGCTATAAAGTAGGGGTGCTGAGCTTATCTGTGTCCACACTGGGAAATCTCAGACACTTAACATGGAGGTAACAAGAAAACCACTGGGCAGAGATAGTTGAGAGCAGAGTTTCTCCACAATTCCATCCCCTTCTAGAATCATTTTCTTAACTTGCTTGAAACTCTTCTCCCACCTTCCTTTGTTCCTCTTCAGTTGGCTGAGTCTAGGTTTTAAAAGACACTGATGTCAGAAGCCCTAATAACCAAACTGGAACCATTTATTATTTCTTAGAAAGATTGTGCCTTTAAAAAGTTTTTCATGATAAGGTGTCATTCTGCCAAAGTTTTCTTTTTAATATATGCCTTCCTCCCATAAGACACACTAATGAAATCAGCTGTATTGCCTCAGACTATTCCTTCTACTTGAAATATAATTTATTAAATTAGAATCACCTAAAAGTGTATTGATACATAGACTGCATTCACACCCACCAGTGAGATGCAGAATTGATTTACTGTGAGAGAAGAAAGCACTAAACAAAACAGGATTTCAACATCATCTGAGGAGTAGAAACGGCAAATGAGCTGTCGAGAGCAAGATGGCTGGGAAGGCAGGGAGAGAAACTCAGGTTGGAGGTGAGTAGAACTCTCCAAGTGTTATCTTCTCAAGCATCCAGGCCAGAAGTCCTAAAATCATCCTCCTCTGACTTAAAAAAAAAGTCCAGAACATGCAGGAAAAAATACAGAGTCTCTTTCTGTGAAAGAAAACTACATAATTTTCTAACCTAAATACCACTGTCTTCCATCTAGACCTAACTTACTCCAACCTATACTTCTTTGTGCTGTCATTAACTCTGAGTTACCATTGATGCTTCCTCATTCTTTCATGAAACAAATAGATAATACCTACAATTTAAGTAATTATTTTTCATCAGATAAACAAATGCTTCTGTAATTTTTGGACAAGAAAAGGAACAAATTTTATTTTTATTCCATCTGTCAAAATAGGCTCCAGTTTAAAAGCACAAGAATTATTTGTTTGCCTCTGTAACATGTGTAGTTAACATAGTAAGAAATGAGATATATTATTTCGTAAGCATAGGGTAACATTTTGCCTAAGAGAATCAAGGATGGACTCACACACACACATACACACTCATTCACACAAACAATAAATGCTGATCCTTAAACATGCTTTGTGGATCCAGCACCTCAGTCCTGTTCTTTCCGGGGGCAGAGACGGCTCCTACAAAGCACTTCAGCAGTCATCATGTTTAGAATTAAACGGAGATTAAATAGATTTTGCTGTCACTTATCTGACAGAATTACAATGTGATTCCTTGACAAGTTGGTAGAGAAACCTTGGGTCGCCTTGAAAGCTGCATTAAACTTTATTTTTTCTTAGCAGTTTCGACATTGGGTACATTTTTAGAATCTATAAAGCTTAATTCTATGCCCTCCTTTTGTCTTACAAATCTCTCTCTCCTCCTCTCCCTCAGATGACTTCCCCTTCACCAAGTCCTGTGTTGTCCTGAAAGGTTTTGCCTGATGCTTACACTGTAAAAACATACAAACTATCAGCATCCAATATCAGTAACTTAAATCTAGATTTGTAGCTTTTCTCAAAAGCAATTTGAAACTCCTATGCTGTTAATTTTGCATTTCTTTCTGACAGTAATTGGCAAGGGCTGAATGAAGCTGCCCCTCTAGAAAGGTTAGGTAGTTCCCAGTTCGCAGAGGTGTCTCCAGTCTCCTTTGTGTTCTGCTTGGGTTTAGGTTATTTCTCTCATTTACATTAACAGCATGGACCCTGTAGGCTTTTGAGTTTGTGACCCCTATTATATAATTTTCTCTCTCAACTGTCAACGAAGACCAATTAACATGTTTATTGATAAGACAATATCTCCCACTGGTATATATTAAAAAGAAATTCACAAAAGTTTTCAACACTTAAACCTTTCAAAATCATATTTTAAAAAAAAGAAAGTGGTTAAAGGGAATATGTGTTTATGTCATTATCAGTGGACAGACTCTATCATGAAAACTCATAGATGTGGCATGTCAATTCAAGGCTCCCTATTGGCTATGTCTTCTTGCCACACCTTTGTGAACCATTATCTCTTCACCTGTAAACGTATGAAAAGCAGATTCTAAGGTCTCTTTTCACCATCTCACTATCTCCACTTTCACTATTTGTCTCTTATTTTTCAAAACTCAGATCTATTATTTTCTTCTGGAAGACAGGTCCAACTGGCTTCTTAGTTACAGATCTTCTATACTCCCAACTGTTGTATGCATACCTCTATCATCATGGTCACCCCATTCATTTCTTTAAATAAGTTCTTTTTGAAACTGTATCATTGATTCTCAGAAAGGTTTGAACTTTCTGCTTAAGAGGAAATCCTACCATAGGTCTCTTAAGAAGGATATTCTTCCTATCTAAAGCTAGGAGATTCTCATGAGATTGAACACCCTCAAGGATAAATCCTCTTTTCAGTCAATAGTGGTCACCATTAATTTTCTCATGGAGAGGGGGTTTTGCTGGCTCTGTCATGCTTGGGAAGGCATTACTGTGCTTGGCTGAGGCTGGTAACTTGGCAACTGAAATGTGATCTCCCCTCTCAGTTCATTCAGCCTCAAATTACCTGATACCTAAGGAGGGCCACTTCCCAACAATTACTAAAACCACATAGATGTCTTCTTTCTCTTATCTCAAGAAAATCACTCAAAACTTTAGTTTGTCCAAATAGACATACTTCCACTGCTTCTAAACTTTGACTTTTTTTTTTTTTTTCTTCTAGGACCTTTGAATTACATCCACTTCACAACTTTATCCAGGGAATAAATTTTAGGTGCCTCAATTTTTCTTTTAGTTTCTCAAGCATTAAGTTTGTCAACAATCTTTCAAGGGAAGAGTAAACAAAAACAAAAAGTCTTTAACAACTTTATTAAAATGGAAGTGTGGAAGGCAGAATCTAAGGTGGATGATTCCCCATGAATCCTGCCCCCTGGTGTAGACACCTGGTACAATTTCCTCCCTTTGAGTGTGGACAAGGGTAACCTAATCAGGTGTACTTAAAACAGAGTTACTTAGAAGTGAGAGACAAAGGAAACAAGAGACTTAGAGTGACACCAAATGCTCTTCTGCCCACCTTCGATGAGAAATGTTCACGCTGTAGAGCAGGCCGAGTGGCAGGCAGCAGCAGGCAGCCTCTGGAGTCTGAGGATGATCTTCCTCTGACAGCTGTCAAGAAGACAGCACTTCCATCCTACAGCTTCATGACAAAATTCTTACCATAGTCAGTGGACTTGGAGGACAACCTTGAGCTTCAGAAGAGAACATGGCTTGGTTGGAACGTTAATTTTAGCCTTGTGAAATTCTGACAAGAAAAGCCAGCTACATTGTGCCCTGACTTCTGAATTACAGACATTTTGAGATAATGAATGGGCACTTTTATAAAGCACTGAACCTGTGGTAATCTAATAGATGCTATGGGAAACTAATAAGGAGAAAACTTACAAGAGCTAAGAGAAAAGACAGATTAAAATTTCAAAGAATATTGAAGAGGATCTATGTTATTTATCACAACCTTTCTTACTTAATTTTAGTTTTACTGAGAGTAGAGATTTTGCCTTGGTTTTCTTGTAACCCTTATCTTAATCTAATATCTGGATCGTAATAGGGTGCATATTTTTTGTTGGATAAAGTCATACATAACATAAGGTAGCAAACATTATTTTTAGAAATTTAAGTATCAAAGAGACAAATATTTGGGACAGAGGAAGAAATAGCAGAATTAAACCTAATATTTTTGCCATACTGTATACTTTAGCAAATGTATAAATTTAAGCCAAAGATACTGAAAATGAATGTGTAAAAGAACAAGGTAAATTAATATGCACTCAAAATGACTTTCTTATTGCATAATGAAATATGGACAGTCTAATTGATATTTTTGTTTTTAAAAACAATGCCTGAGGGTGTGAAAAGACTTCTATTCCTTAGAATTTATGTAACACATAATATAAAATCACTTTAACCTTTAAAGGAACACACACAGATGTACACACACACATAAAAATGAATTAAATGAAATCTAGAGTCCCCGAAAATCCTACATTTGAAGTAAGGTATGTGTGAACACGGGAGGCATTATAATCTAATGTTATACAGCAACAAAATCTAATACAATTTGAGACTTCATACAGAGAGCAATCATATCAGGGAAGTAGGAAGGTAATAGTTCCTCTTTACTAAGTTCTGGTAAGAAGGAATACATTGCACATTTAATTCCGGAGATCTCTATACTGAAAAGAAGGAACAAAAAGAAATTCATCGGTTAGAAATCGGTGACAGGAATGGTACCAGAGGTCAGAGTGATAGAATGATTGAGGCATTGGGGAAAACTAAGAAAATAACTTATAATGTCTAATAGATCCAAATCATCTAACGGAGGTGAAATTTCCTTCAGTTACACAGAGTGTAGTCACAGAAGAGACTGAAGAAATTACTAAGGCAGTCCTTTCCAGGGGTTACCTTGAAAACATTTTATTTTTTTTAGGCATTTGAATGGACTCTGGAAAGCAATTCAACCTTAAATTTTTTCTCCCCAGAGATTTTTCCTCCCACTTTACATCATGTTATTTAATATGTTTGTACTGCCTAGGAATTTATCCTTTCTTTTTATTAGAAACTGTTGACTACTTCATATAGGCATTTAACCAAATTTTATTATTGGCTTGTGATTATTAACAATAATGAGCACATTCATAATTGTTTTAAATTTTAGAATAGTTACTGCACATTTTTTATTAGCAGAATGACAAAAATATGTTTACCTTATTTATAGAAGCACAATAGGATCAATGTTAGCAATGACATTTTTGAATTCTTTTTTTTTCATTCATTTGCATCTTAGGGAAATCAAGAATATATGATTAAGTAAAAAAGAAAAGAGGGGCAGCTAATAGCTACATAATACTTAAGTAATTTAAAATTTTAAAATAAATCACACTAAAGTTGGGCCTTCCTTGGCTTCATTTTCATAGCCACAAATTCCTGATAGTAGTGTTTGTCCTGTAGTTAGATTTCTTTTTTTCTTTTTTCTTTAGTCTTTAAAAAAAAAAAAAAATCTTTCCTTAAAATAACCACAAATAAAATGAGTCTTTATCAGGGTAATTTTATAACATGCTCACACATTTTTAAACAATTTCAATCATTTTATTCATTCTGATTTCATTTAATTGATGGCACAGTTGTTTTGTTTCTGTGTCCTTAATGAATTCTTGATTATATCCATCCTGTTAGGGGGAACTAGCCCTGCTGAGGCCCCCACAGGTGTCTCTGTGATGCATTGTGGGCCTGGCTGTCTACTGTTGGAGCACGCACTGCTCCAACGTCCGCATCCTAAATCCTAAGAGGCTTCTTCTTCCTCTTCCCTACCTCCTTTACGGCTCCAATCTTTGGAAGAAGAAACCTTGGAAAATGATACACCTTTCTTTGGACCTTAACAGTTAAGAGTTGTTACTCTTTTGTCTGTAGTGACTGATGTCAAAGAACTGTAAGGAATTGAATCACGATCTATCAGGAGCAGAAGGATTTGCCTGTCACCGGAAGGTTAATGATAACCCTCAAGTCTTCTCGCTGAGCAATCGTGGTTTTGATCAACAAGCAGGTAAAGGACTTTAAAATTGCTTTTTCTTTATAATAACTTATTATTGTGTAAGTCAGATTATTTTTGTCAAAAGGAGGTCAACAATGTACCTGAAGGCCATATGCTATTTATATGAGTTGTAAAAATGGATAAATACAGAGGGTGCTATCTCTGATCTTAAATTGTGGCTTTCTTGTTTAAAATAACAAATCAACAAAAAAGAATTCTAAAGCTGTATTTCCAAATAACTTCACTGTTAATTTGTGAAATTCCTCCCCATCACATTCCCTACATAGACATCTATTTTAAGTCTATTAATTTATGTATATCATTGTGTATAGGTATAGTGCCTTAAAGACTAGGTACATGCATATGCTCACAATTATCCAACCTGGAGTTAAACAAATAAATGTTGTCACCTGAGATGGTAATAGAACTGTGTGTCATGTGGGATGCATCAATGATAACCACTAAGAACGCTAATGGACATGGTACTCCAGAGATCATGGAACAGAAATGTTCTCTGACCCCCTTCAGATGTTGAATACCATGATTTGGTGAATCAATTTATAGCACACATCAAAGATCTCAAGGAATGATATTGGATAAATTAACATATTTAAGACACAATAAGAGATGGGTAGAAATGATTTAAAGTGAAAGCACAAATTACTGAATAATCTTATTGAAGTTTAGGTATTTAATGACATAAAAATGTGTATTTAACACAATGTGTGTGTATGTATATATATACATATGTTCTGAACATATATATATATACATATATATGTTCTTTTGTTGCCTAATTTTGACTTTAATAAATCATCTTTACCAGTAAATGTAGATTTACATAATAGTTTTAATTGTCTAGCATTCTGTTGTGTCTATGTAGTATAATCATTTTGTTAACTTTCTAATAATATGGCATTTTATTATTGTGAACAATGCTGTTTAGAAATTGGGCAATTATTTCCAACTCGTGAAGTGTAACATCTCCATAAAGGAACATGTCTTCTTGAGATTTTTGAAAGAATTAAAATTATATTTTGTGCCAGTATGCAGGTCCTATCATCATCACCAGCATGCTCTTGAAAATGATTTACTACAGAGGGGACCTTCTTAGTTACTACTCTTAATTAGTTCTCCTCAAGACTTAAATGGTATGGGATTTTACTTTGATTTGTAAGTTTTTGCATACACTGTTCTAAAATTAATCTTCCATTACTTTTGAATAAAAATTGCCTCAAATATTTATGCAGGTCTGTATACTCTAAGGACTCTCTTCTCTAAGTGAGGGAACTAAGTTTTATATAATATTTTTAATAAAATATAATCAAAAGAATATCTTGATCTTTTTCTTCTTTCCCTTTCCTTCCTTTCTGTTCTAATGTCTTCTCTGTTCATTCTAAACAGTTCAGTCCTAAATGCACTAACAGGGACAAAGTAAGACACCTGTTCATGGTCTAAGGGCTATAAGATCAGAAGCCACAGTGACCTAGAGAAGGTTATAAGAGCTCAAAGATGGAGAGTGGGTGTGCACACAAAGGAGTGGGCAGCCTGTGTGAAAAATCAAAGTAGAATGAAGATGATGGCCAGGTTTGAAGTATTACACTCATATAGGTTAAGAAAAGTTTGCATGTAGAAAGATAGAATATTTAGGGATATTGAGCTTAAGAGGGTGCAGAGGGACCTCCATAGAAAGTTAGTGCCCCAGAGAGGGAAGGCGCACCCTAGCATTGTCAGATCTTAAATTATGATAAAAGGAAGGCTTTGGGGGACTGGTTGTCACGCAAAGTCAAAGCTCATAGGATAACAAAGTTATTCACTGATTGATGAGGTGAATATGGAAAGTCAGGGACAACAAAGGGTGTAGAGAACATACCCACAAGAAGTAGCTCACATGGGTGTCAGAGCACAAGCAAGGTGAAGAGGGTGTTCAAGGGACATAAGATCTGTCCTGTGGTCTGAATGTGTTGGAACCTCAATCCCCAGTGCAAGAGTGTTAAGACATGGGGCTGAATGAGAGATGATTAGGCCATTAGGGTGGAATGGGTGAATTAATGTCATTATCAAAGGGGTGGGTTCCTTATAAAGGGGGGATTTAGTCCCTTTTTTCTTTCTCTCTTATTGTCTTCTCGTCCTCTGCCATGGGATGTTGCATCAAGAAGTCTCTTGCTAAATACCAGGCCCTGATCTTGAATTTCTCAGCCTCCAGAGCTGTGAGATATAACTTTCTGTTCATTGTAAATTATGCAGTCTCAGTATTTTGTTACAGAGGGACAAAATGAACTAAGATAGTCTTGCATGGAAAATCAGAGCCCAAAACAGGGTCAGAAAACTGTCTCCATGGCATCCAATCTCATATCATTTTAAAAGAGTATCCACACAGAACAGAAGCCTGGTCTAGGGTGTCTGAGTGAGTCCACATGGGATAAGAGTATCCACATGGCAGAGGAGGTGACAATCAAAATGGGATGTTTATTACAAACAACAAAATTGATCAAATAAGTAAATATAAGAAAGATAATGAAAACCAGATTTCCTACTGTCAAAGAAAGAAAGAAGTTCTAGTAATTGCCAAAAAACTAGACAGCCACTTCAGTGTTAGCCATATATTTGCATATATTTGTTGGATACATAAATTTCTTACATATGTATCTGCAGATTGCTGGAAAATACATATGTATGTGAATACATATCTGTTTATATTTGTGCACAAACAAAATCCCCTAGTTCAGGGGATTTGGGAATAATCACACTTCAGTAGCAATGAGTGCTATTAACCTATTGGAAAGGAGACCCAGGCTTCTTATAGAAATGGCTGATTACAAGCCTTGTTAGGAAAAGTACAAGATGACCCTGGAGCATAATATTGTACTCAAGAACAAGAAAATGTTTAAAGAATGAAGGAGGCGCATCTGGATGAATCAAAAACCAGTTTTACTGGGTTCTCATTGTCCAGATACAGCAAAATTTGACCATTGAAGTAATAGTAATAATATGTTGCTTTGCATTGAATGATATTTTATAAAATGTGAATCCACAGAAAGATAAAAAATGAGAATTTGAAGAAGAATGGGGTAGTGTATAGATAAAAATATCACCCCACAAAACGCTTATTAATACATACCACAAAGAAGTAAAAGAGCAACTTCCTAGTGGGGAAGTTTGGCAGAAACACCTTAAGTTAGCCAAGTAAACATCACCAAAATGGAATAGATTAATATCACATAAAACTTGATAGAAGCAATGAAAAAATATATACCATTGCTTCTATGATATTCCTGCAAAAAAGCATAACCTGGATCCCGTAATGAGGAAATATTGGACAGACTCAACAAGAAAGAAAGCCTACAAAATAACTGGTCCAGAACCTTCAAAAGTGTCAAGGTCCTGAAAGCTAAGTATAGACTGAAGAAATACTCCCAAATAAAGAAGACTAAGAAAACAAAACATTTAACTGCCCTTAGTGATGCTGATGGAAACTTTTGCTATAAAGTATGTTATTGAGATCTTTGACAAAACTTGAAGAAAATCTGATGACTAGATGGTATAACAAGCAGCCTCTACTGTACTACCAATGAATGGCTCCCACTGATGGTATTCACAACCTAGTGTAACTCACTTCCTTTCAATTTGAGTTGAACTCAGAAACTTATTTCTAGTGAAAACTATAAGGCAAACCAAGAGGGTGAGCGTCTCTCAAAGCCTGGACACAATGAAATTTGTGTTTTGCCATATCCATTGCTCTCTCACTTTCTCACTCTGATGGGCAATTTCTGCCACACTGTCAACCACACTGTGTAAAGGTTCACGTAACAAGGATGCTAAGGAAGCCTGACCAACAGGCAATGGGTAGCTTAGTCCTTCTTCAACAAGGTATGAGCAACTGAATTCTGTCAATTACCAGGTGAGTGAACTTGGTACCAAGTCTTTCCTCAGCTGAATCTTCAGATGAGAGCTCAGCCAAAGTGGACACCTTTATTACAACCATATAACCCCACAGGAAGACCAAGCAAACCATACTTAGTTTCCTGATCCACAGAAATTGTGAAATAAAAAAAAGGTTTTCTTTATTTATTGTATTTTGGGACTTTTAATACAATGACAGATTAAAAATTATAAATGTTTAGTAATAATATATCAATATTAATTTGTTGAATTTAATGATTGTATTGTGTAAGAAAATGTCTTTGTTTTCAGGAAATGCACACGAGCATTTTGAAGGGTAGAAAGCATCAAGTTGGCAATTACGCTCCAACAATCTGAGAGGAAACATTTCTTTGTGATAACATCAACACATTGCTATTTCTTAAATTTTTAAGTATAAAATTAATTAATATAATAAAGCATAGGTTTTCTTTACTATCTGATGCTTTTTCACTTGAAGATACCATTATTCACTCTAGTTTTCTTTTTCTTGTACTATAACAAGAAAATAAAGTTTTCCTCTCTGGAAACCTTATTGTTTTGCATAGACTTAAGAAAGAGGATACAAGTTCCAAAGTGGATGAAGGGAATTATGTGAATTCAATAGCTAACTCCAACTTCTCTCTTTTTTTCTGAGTGAAGCTTCAGTGATATGGAAAGTATTAATATCTACTAGGATACATAACAATTATAACTGTAGAATTGCATTCCTGCATTAGTGTAGATTATTAAGAGTTAACTGAGTAGAAATAAAATAATTGCATATGCGAGGTGAGCAGACAGTATCATGACCTGCAGAGCGAGCTCATTTCTTACCTAATTCCACAATAGCCACTGTTACCTGAGAGCAGTAATTTAGAATAATGGTAATTGTCACTAAGCATTAGCTTTTGCATTAAATATTTAGAAATTATATTTCTATAACTTTTTTTAAACCATGCATTTCAGTTCCTCCTCATTTAAATTTTTATTTATGAAAACATTTCTTTTTAAAGGTGGTCTTTAGAAAATATGAATATTTACCATTTAATTCTAAAGTGAGAAAGGATATAGGACTGTTAGTGTACAGTAAACCTATATTCATGGAACTTTTATTACTGACTTTACAGTCACATTTTGAAAATATTTCTACAAACTTTTTTCTATCGAAAATTATATGCTCTGAGTAGCTAAAATTCTGTATCAAAATTTTCTTTCTTGAATTAATTCTTTTAAATAATTTTACTGGGTGGTTGATAACTCATTAGCACCTGCAGAGGTAAGCTGAATCCAATCTATAGCTCTTGGGTTTTCAAGAGAAACATGAGTCAATTCTGAGAACATGTTCATATAACACCCGTCCTTGAGGTTTTTTTTTTCTCTTTACTTTCTTTTAGTTGTTGTATTCATCGCCTGCTTTCTTCATTTAATACCCACATTTCTAACACTTTTCTTCTGTTTTTATTTTCTCAGACTATTTCTGCTTTTTCTTCCTATCATTACACATTACCATGCAAAGATGGATTCAGGTAAGATATTTACATATTTTTTAAGATTACTTTCCATAAAGGTACTAAAAACGTTTGTGGGACCATATTATTTAAAAAATCATTATAAAACCTCCAACAAGTATTAGCACCAGTTCCCCAGCCAACTGTCATGTGAGTGGGGAACACGTTTTTGTGGGTGGAAACTTGCTTGCATTCTATTACTTGCAGTTTTCAACTTAATGAGATAGATGATCAAGACTACTTTGTCTGTGTATACCTCCAGAGGAACAGGGAGCATGGAATGTATATCGGCCTCTGTCTTGAGTGAAATAGCAAACGCCAGCCATCCTGCTGCTCTCTAGAGTCACATAAGACGATTTGAATTATGAAACTCTTTGTTACTATCTCAGTCCTAAGAAATAATACATAAAGCTTTACAAGTCTGTGTGTTTTTTGGTAAATATCTTAATTTTAGGTAATTTGGAAGAATGTTTAATTACAAGATCATGTTATTAATCAAATTTGGAATTGCCCCCATTACAAATAAATGATTGTAGGCAAATTGAGGATTTAATTACTTCCCTTAGAAACGACATTCTGTTTATTTTCTCTTTTGAAATCTTCCCCAAATGAAGATGGCACGATAGCATCTTGAAGACAGTCCTGATAAACCTCATTTAATTTGTTTTCATTCATTTTAAGAGTTTACTCCTATTAAAAAGGAATGGCTTGTTGATGAGAAAGCCGTCCATTATATGACAGATTCAATCTCCCCAAACAACTGACTTTCAGTTTGGCTCCAATGAAAGATGATTGCCTGAGATGATATTTATTTTGCTGGTTCTCATATAGTTTAAACTCCATAGTTGAGTCAAAATGTTAAGAGAATAAAATGGTCAAGAACCCTGAGAAATCTTATTAATTTTATAATGGTGTTGAAAGCTTGCCAAAGGTTTTAGTTCCCTAAAGCTACTGCTTTGAGCAAATCAGAGGGGATTTCTATTTCTTCTTAACTGCTGAAAAGGGTAGAGCTTTCTCTGGCTTGCTGACTATAAAATAATTCATGTGGAATCTAGAGATATTGTATAGAAATTTGTCAACATAGATTGTGGTTTTAGGGAAACATGTACACACACAAACATAAATACACAGATACAAATACATAACAGCAAATATGAACGAACAGAAAGCAAGATAAACCAATTAAGGGAATTCACACGGAAAATACCTAACTTCATTTGATCGTGGAATAATCATTGCCATGGTCTACCAAGACACAGATGATAAAATGGTTAGATAAATTCAGCCTCTCAACTCAAATTCTGGTACTTTTTTCAAGGTTATGATTTATTAAAAGGTACAAAAATGTTACAGCGTTTTTGTTTATGAAAAATTGGTATGAGAGCTCAAGAGCACATCCAATGTCAGGTGCGAGGACCAGGTGTCAGGTTTGTGCTCTGCTGTGGTTCCCAGGACCAAAGAATAGTTACTGACACAACAGTACTGTCCTTCTCATACTCTGAGCTTGAGAAATACTGCTATCTGGCTTGTTCCTTTCTGTTTGACTTCCTCATTTATTCTGTCAACTTGGCACCACCAACCATTCCTTGTTTGGTTCTGGAACTCAGAACCAGGGAAAACAGACCTGACATCTGGTCCCCATATCTGGTAACATGGGTCAATAGTAAGTGAATTTCAGCTTATAAAAGAAAAGCAGTAGTTGTAAGGAGTAAGTATGGTTCTGAATAGCTATAATAGTACATAATAAAACTTTCCTATTTCACTTATTCCAAGCAAACATTATTTTCATGCATTGCACCAGGCCCATCCCGGTGGTAAAAGAGATCTCTTATTTGTCAGTGGGTCTTTGGTACTGAGAGAAGATGGGCTCATGTCATGAAAATCTATGGACTTATTCATATTTATGAATTCCTTGTTGTTTAAATATTTCTACCTAGATTTAACTCTTGTGAAAATTAGATGATGAAGATGGTTGATATTTCTCTCAGTCCTCCAAGGTTTCATAGTTCTCCAAATCTTCTTTCTTCATCCATTTAGTACACGAATATTAATTGAGTATTTGTTGTGAGCCAGAAATTAAGCTAATTACTAGTTATACTTTGGCTAAAAACCATTTTTTAAAAAGTAAAATTTTCTGCTTTTGTTGGGGTAGGAAACATGACACCATACTTAATGATTTCCTCTTTCTAATACTTGCATTCACTTAGGATGGACAGTCTAGTTTTCTACTAATTGCTAATACAATAATGTATCATTAAATTAGCTCTAATAAGTATATAATACTTTATTTTCACATTTCTTGAAAGAGAAATGCAGTGTTCCTTAATTTTACAAAGTATATGCTATACATGCATATGTATTATATGTACATAGATATAAACATTAAATAGAACATGAATAATTTTAGGAGTATTAAGTTTAAGGCCATAAAGACAATATATATATAGTTTCAGAGAATTTTCTAAGAGATTTATTTTTAACAGAGACCTCAAATATCAGTATTTTTTCCAGAAATAACATGTAGCTTTTTTTCTCCTCCAAAAAGTAGGTAGAAGACAGTTTTCCCTGTAGTATTTTTTTTTTCTGAGATTCTCCAACTTCATGATGCTTTTAGAATTTTAGCAACATTTATCTACCCTATATAGTCTCCTTGGTGCTTCATTTTGTGCATTTTTCTCACAGAACTGACAAGGACATAGTATAAGTACATTTTTTAATTCTTATTTTATCAATTCTTTGTCAGAAAAATGAGGTGACATATTTTAAATATAAAATAAATCATGACATGTTATGGACATCATTTAAATTACCTACTTATACAGATTGTTTACAGTGTACTTTCCTTTTGAACACATCACTTTAGATTTGTTATGCATAGAGTTTCTTAATAACCGAGTGCCAATATTTTAACATTTCAGATATTTTGCTTCTTTCTTTATACAGAAAGGATTATTTTTCAAGAAATTATGTCTTCTGATTATAGGGAAAGCTAATACTCTGTAATAAAACTCAGACTTAAAATTGTTAAATGTAATAAATAAGGAAAATAAAATCCTGAGAAATGGCTCTATCATTGCCCAAATGCCTTAGTCATGAGTTTTCCTATTTCACAGATGCACCAAGCGGGAGGGACGTAGACAAGCTGTACAGCTGATCCACACCTGTTCCAGTGATGAGCGTATTAAGGTTGAGCTACTGCTTAGGGATAAATAAAAAAAGGTTCGAGTTCGACTGAAATTGTAAATGAAGGCTTGCTGTGTCACAGAATGCTTTAGCAGCTCATAGTGTGCAGAGAGTAAACATTTAGGATATAATTTATGAAGAAAACGTTATAAGACTTTACACAATATTTTGTGAGTTTAAGTGTTTATTTGTGTGTTTAAAATATGGAACCTCAACACATAAGACAAACCAAGTAAAGTAGATCTAGAAAATGTTCTAAACATATTAGAAAGTAATGTTTGCAATTTTGAACTGACAAGACATCTTTACAGGAAAAGTAGTTTAAAAACATTATAGCTAAAATTATAGGAAGACCATACATAACTAAGCTTTTAGAATTATGTTCTTATTTTACCTAACATACTCTTATGGAAATAAGAATTTTGATGCTCATTGAATATATAAGCTATACTAAAATCTATTATCACTTATTAATCTTTTTATTCATTAACAGTTGAGGACAGATGGTCATAAAGTTTAAAAGAAAGAGAAAGAATAAAAAAGTGTGACAAGAGAGGAGCTAACCGCATCGGTGGGCAGGGAGAGCTACGGGTAAAATCCAGGAAAATGGCTCTCAGCAACCTGTGAGATAGCTACCAGGGAATTGACAGATTTTTTTTTTTAAAAAGAAGATATGCATAATAAATTATCATTATGTAAAAGACAATCATGTTCAACATTCTAGATGCCTTCCCTTATGAAATCCATTTTCAATTATTCATCCAATAAATATTGATTGAGTGTTATTATCCACCCACACCCTACTTAAGTCCCTGGAGATGAAACAGTGAGCAAAACAGACAAAACCACAATTTTTCATGGAGAGAAAATTGAGACTGTGTAAGTTAATTAAATAAAATATATAGTAATTCATATATACTAGCAAATATAGGTGCAGAAAATTATCCAGTGCTACTACATATAGTAAATAGATAATAATCTATGTGGAGATAAATGTTATAGAGAAACATAAAGCAGCAGAAGCCTATGGAGGTAAATTTTAGTATGTTGGTTATGGAATGTATCACTGAGAAGGGGCCCTCTGAGTGGAGTCCTGAGCCAGTGAGGAACTGTTTCTCTAAAATGTGGGAAATAATGCATGGTATTCTAGGTGGAAGTGAGACAGTGAGTGGGTGGAGTGCATGAAGTGTGCCTGCTGGGTTTGAGAAAGAATATGTGGCGATCCCAGCAGAGGTGTAAGAAGGAGAGAAGGAATAGCAGGATAGGACATTCACCCCTGGAGGGGAGAAGCTAAATCACGGATTGCCTTCTAGGCCAATGAAGGATTCAGGTTTTCACTATGTGAAGTGGAAAGTACATGACTGGATGTGTATTATAATAGGACCCCTCTGTTGAATGCAATGATGATTTCATGAGTATATACAAATGTCAAATCTTATCAAAATAAACACTTTAAATACGTGTTGTTTTTAAGTCTTAATGTTGCTTCAACAAAATCTGTTTAAAAGAATTCTTTTGGTGACAGGGGTGAGAATAGTGTCCAAGGCACAAGGCAAATATGTCAGGGCCACTGCAATGATAGAGTTATGAGAACATGTTGCGTTGGGCCAACATGGTATTGGGAAAACGGTGAGAAGTGAGCAAGTGCTGGATATATTTTGCAGCAAACAGCATTTGCTAAGGAGTAGATGTGCAGCATGGAATTAGGGAGTGTGCAAAATGCTCAAGGTTTTTGATATAAACAACTGTGAACATGAGTTGCTTTTTACCCAAGATGCAAAATCTTAAAAAAGAAGCAGGTTTGGATATGGACTGCTAAGAGATCAGCTTCAGAAGTGTTATGAGTGAGATTCCAATTAAATATTCAAGGGAAGCTGTCAAATGTGTTCAGTGCAACAGTTTGGGCTGATAATATGAATTTAGGCTTACCTATCAGTGTTTATGTACCTATATCTAGATGTATATCAATATTTCTATATAATTTTTAAATGTATAAATATATATTGTACAGTATTACTTAGAGAAAGAGAAGACAGTAAAAGAGGGGCAAAAATACTGAGCCATGGGAGCATTCCAATAGTTTGAAGTTAGAGAGATGAAATAGTATGGGGAAAAAAAAAGCTATAGAGAGTAGATGGACTAGAAGGGAAACTGAGGAAGATAGAGTGATTAATCATATGAGTTACTGTTACTGTGTAAAGCAATGTGAACAATAGGAAACTGTCTCAGGCAGTTGAGAGGGAAAACCTCAGTAAAAAAGATTTAACAGAGATGGTTTAACGAGAGAAACTGGAAATAGTGAATAAAGACAACTTCTTTCCAATCTTTTTCCTCCAAGGGGTGAAGAAAATTATGGCATTAACTGGAGAAGGAAATGAGCCGAACAATTTGTTTAAGGTGGGAACAAACAGCATATTTCTATGTTAATGAATCTCTAGGCTAAATGAATTTAGAGGTAAAAATAATTAGGGAGAATTACTGGAATGACGTCCTTAAATTAGCAAGAAAAACTGTGATCAACTTTGCAAACACAGGAATTGCTCTTAACTAGAGTATGGATTGCTCGTCCAAAGGGAGCAGGTAGGATGTATGGCTACAAACGAAGGTGACTGGAGAGATATGCTTGCTAGTTATAAAAATCCCTGTCTAATTACTGTGTTCAATAAAATAAGAAGAAAGATCATTAAGTGAGACTCAAGTTGAAGTAAGGGATGTGACGAGTTGGAGAAAGAGGAGAAATTATGAAATAGTCATCTTAAAGGTGGAGTAGTGAAGGAACCAGGGATGGATAATATTGCTTGATGGCACTGGGAACTATTGTAAGGTCAATAATGGATATAAAGGGAGACCAGCCAACACAGTACCATCATTTTTTTTTAACTTACTATAGCCATGACAAGAAGCATGAATAGTGATAGGATAGGAAGAGAATTAGATCCAGAAAGGATTTTGGCTTAGTCAAAATGAAAAAGTGTGTTAATTGGAAAATAAATTACTTCTGTAATATTAAAAATTTGATATATTCTAAGAAAGACTATTCTTAATGTTACTACTGATGTTCATATATGTAACAACCAGAATGCTCAGTGAAAACCACCATGATATATAAATTCAGGCTTGTCGATTCTATTTGTTTTGGACTAAGTATAAAGTTTAATATAACTCTTATCATGTACCTAAACTGTATGCAAAGTACTTACATTTTAATTCCAGTTAAGACAGAGTATATCGTTCACTTCAAATACTAGAAACATGTCTGAAATTTATCACATAACATAACAATTTAGCAGTTAAATTTGGCCATTAACATTTACTGAATAGCATTTTTCAAATGCTGTTTTCAGTGCTTTATGAGAATTTTCTCACTTGAAGTACTCAACACTCTAAAAAAGAAGCTGAAATTATTCACATTTTTCATAGAAAGCCCAGTGAGGACTAATATGAGGTCACATACATACATATTGTAAGAATTTATATGCAAATATTTATGTACATAACCATCCATTAAAAATAGTACAAGTATACTTTGTGAAATAAGATTTCAGTCATTTAGATTTGGGGTGTTTGTTATATAAAAAGAAAATTCCAATTTAATCCAGATGAAAAGTCTTTACTTTAGGGAAATTCAGATCGTGGCCCAAAGAGGGTGGGGAAGAAATAGGAGATAGAAAATGAAATATAATAAACACATGGCTAAAAAATAAATTGGCAATGTTTTTTCAGGGTTTCTTTATAACCTGACAGAAAAAATATTACAGAGAAAACTTTCTAATGCACATTTCCATATGAATGCTCATAACATACTTGTGATAGGCATAATGTGCTCAGAAGCACACAAGCGTATGGATAAGTGTGTGTATCTGTATATGTGCCTCTCCTACTCTCATAATCACAGAAAAATATACTTGCAGGTTTTTTGTTTGTTTGTTTTGAGACAATCTCTCTCTGTTGCCCTTGGTAGAGTGCAATGGCGTGATAGCTCACAGCAACCTCAAACTCCTGAGCTGCACCCATCCTCTTGCTTCATCCTCACAAGAAGCTGAGACTACAGGCACCTGCC
The DNA here is from genome assembly GCA_963574575.1 of Galagoides demidoff. Taxonomy (NCBI): domain Eukaryota; kingdom Metazoa; phylum Chordata; class Mammalia; order Primates; family Galagidae; genus Galagoides; species Galagoides demidoff. The sequence continues at coordinate 32,524 of CAUYQV010174277.1, read as the reverse complement.
ACAATGTCTGGCTAGTTTTTCTATTTTTAGTAGAGACGGGGTCTTGCTCTTGCTCAGGCTGATGTCAAACTCCTGAGCTCAGACAATCCATTTACCTTGGCCTCCCAGAGTTCTGGGATTACAAGCATGAGCCACCGTACCTGGCCATGCATATGTACTTTTATCAAAAGACAATAAAAAAGTTAATTTATATGCATTTATTTAAAAGTAAAATATATTTTTTTCATGTTACTAAAATATTTTCCATGTTTATTTCATTGTTTATTTGTTCTATTATTGAATTATATAAAATACATTCATTGTCCTTTATGTTCTGCATGAGAAATAAAGTTGAAATGCTTGAGCAGTTTCTAAAATTTCTAGCAAATGCAACATTTGTATAAGTGACATGAAAAGGCAAAAACAAGTAAGTTGACAACATGACTGATATATAAAATAGAGAGGGTAGCCTAACATATTATAATATTTCTTTAATTCACTTAAATAAAAAAATAGAAATGATTTATCCAAGCTAGTGTGGTTTCTTGAAGACAAGATAAATACTTTAACTGACAGTTGCCAAATGGTTATTTTGTCCTTATTTAGTTTCTGATTAGGATATTTAATGCCTAATGCAAACATTAATTTGATCTTTGTTCTTTTTAACTATTTGTGGTGATGGAAATACAGTTATATAAAAAAGAGCTCCTGACTTACAGGAGACCATTTTCTACAGAAATGAAATAAATCAGAATATTACAGGAAATCACATTCTGTCAAAAATGAACACATGCTATTATGAGGAAAGACCATAGAATGAGCACCTGACCCAGATTTCTGTGGGTGTGTGTGTATGTGTTGATATTAAAGAGTATTTCAGTTTGCTGAGGAGTTAAGAGGGAGCAGAATCTTAATGACGAGCAGCAATTAGCAAAGTTGAGGTGGATTATAGGCAGAAAGGAAATTGCAGAGAGAAATTGCGGTTACAACCTTGGTTGAAGCCAACAAGGGCAGGTAAAACACTCTTTGTGGCATCTGGACTTGATGTTCTATCGGCTTTTTTCAAATGACTTCTTCCTCCTTTTCTTCAGTATGTCAGAAAACTCCCACCATTGTTCCCTTTTCCCATGTTCTACTTGATTTTTCTATAGCATTTAGCGTCTAGTAATAAAGCATGGGATCCACGCATTCATTATTATTTCCACGTATCCTATCCCCACGACTTTAAGCAACAGAAAAGTAGGAATTATTATTTCCTGTTTTCATTACTCGTGCATGTGGAGTTTCAGAAACAGTGTTTAGTACCATAATGACTCTTCAATAAATCTTATTGAATATTTCAAAGGCTGTGTGGGAAAAGGTAGACAGGAGTAGCCACGTGGCAGTCTGGAAACTTCTAGCAGTTTAGAACTTTAAGAATATAGTATATGAGCTTGAAAATCAAAATTAAAAAGAAATAACACTAAAACCTATGCAAAAGTTATTCTGACCCCATGGGTCAAATAAAAGAAAACATAAATTGTAAGCAAATAAAATAGAAAACCTCTGGCTCTCGTTAGAACATGAAAAATGCATGTCAGAAGAATAAACATTAGTGCTTTTATATAACAAACGGGACTCGTGGATGCAAAACTGCCCCAGGAGCACAGCCAAGTACGAGCCTCAGTTTCTCTCAGTCAGAGAGAAATGTTTAAAATGTGAAACTCCCACCCAACATTTTAAAAAAAAAGCCCTAAGGATAATTAAATGTTTATCCCCAAACAGAGGAGTTTCTTATCCTTGGAGATTTTTGCGAAGAGATAAGTAGATGCCTGTTAAAATAAGTCTATTATATCCCTGCAGGGCTCTTAATGTAATTATAATAACAAGTTATATATGATGTTATAATAAAAAAAAATTCCTCAGTTTCTTGTGAGACAAAAAGATGAACAAAGAAAGGTTTTTGTCATACAGGTTTCTATGAGTAAACTTCTGTCTCTCTCTTCTCTCTCTCCCTTTCCCTCTTTCTCTCACATTTTTTCTATTGTAAATTAGAAATAAAGTTTAAATCACTTAGAAGATGATTTTTTATAACCAAGAAGCCAGACAGGAGTATAATCTATTCTGAAATTCATGAGAAAATCCTTTAAAATGTCAGACAACAGTTAAAACATTCTATGATTAGGGCATATTTTAATTTTCTTAATGTCAAAACTCTGCTGTGGGAGAAGCTTATGCACACTCATTTGATATTCACATGAGCTGATATTAAAATGGAGCCACACTCTTAGAAGTATCGATATCAGGGATTGAGAACATTAAAAAAAAATAGAGCAGTCTGACCTTCAGGAAAGACAGTGCAGAATAAAATGAACCAGAAATAAAATTAGTGTGAAATAATAAACAGCATAATTTCATTTAGTGGGAGCTGGGCCAGGGGGAATGAGGATTTTTCCTGGATGTTGCTAATTAAGCATATCTCCATTCACTAAGAAAGACAAACCTGGGATAAGTATTGGTAAGCATTGAATAAGATGATTTAAAGTATAAGATGCCACCCTTCTTTCAAATAAAGTAGGAGGGGTAATGGAAAGCTGTGTGAACACTTCCCAGATATAGAAAAGTGCAAATTTAGTGCCTTGAACATTTTGTAAATGTTTTTAATGACATACAATGTGCCAGGTGCTAACCAATAATTTTTTTCTTTATTAAGAATAAAGAATTCTTGAATGAATTAATAGAATTTCTGGATGTCCTTTTTGTGTTGGGCACTGTGCTGCATTCTATAAATACAGGAGAGAAAGAGAATATAAATACAAATCGATATTTAATATTGCGGTAAACCGTGAACAGTATTATGAATAAGGGAAACAAGCAGAATGTGTAAGTAAAATATGATAGGAGGAGCTTGCTGGGGGTCACGAGAGTTACTGGGAAGATGGCCCATTACAACAGTGGCCCAAGAAATTAGCAAAGCCTTGTAAACATACAGAAGGAGACGCTTTGTGGAAGAGGTTAACAACCTTCTGGTGGAAAGATGATTTCTATATTTTTGAAAACTAGAAGTCCAGAGAGAAAGGGGCAGAATAGTGGTAAGTGGTGAGGTAAGGGCAAGAGGGACATAGTTTCATGACACCACAAACTTTATAAGCCACTGGCAAGGGTAGACTTTCTAGAAGAAAAGGAATGGGAGGGTGGTGCCTGTGGCTTAGTGAGTAGGGTGCCGGCCAAACTGCAACAAAAAATAGTGGCGTGTTATGGCAGGTGGCTGTAGTCCCAGCTATTTGAGAGGCTGAGGCAAGAGAATCGCTTAAGCCCAGGAGTTGGAGGTTTCTGTGACCTGTGATGCTACAGCTCTCTACCTAGGGCAACAAAGTGAGACTCTGTCTCTAAACAAAAAGAAAAGAAAAGAAAAGGAAAGTCACGGGAGGACTTTGAGCATGACAGTGATTGACTAATAAAATCATAATCTGACTCACACTTTACAAAGCTGCAAAGAATAAGCACATGGTATCCTGTAGTTTATATTCTAAACGCTTTGACTATAAGGAAATGCACTTGAATTTGAATTAGTAGTAGCAACGATCACACCGAAAACCACGCATGACTTTATATTGATATTACCATGTGCCAAGTCTTTCTATATGAAATATAAAAGGTCAAAGTTAGCAGAGAAATCTCACTGTGTTTTGTACATACCATTTCACTCAAGAGAAGCTTTTGACTAAGACCCATTCAGGGAGGGCATAAGAAACCCAAAGATAACATACCCTGAATGACAAATGGAAAAACATTTCAAAAAGTATAAGAATAGTAATATAATCATGTATTGGTGGATGTCATTGCAATTGTTGAAATGTTAAAATGAAGCATATAAAAATATAGCAGCAAAATATCAAAAGCAAAAACCTAATCAATGTCTAAGAAAATGAATACAAATGCAGATAAATTAGACAATCATTGGCTAAGTTGATATAATTCGTACATATGTCAAATCCTTTTTCAGAATCATCTGATATGTGCTCAGAAAATGCTTTTCAAGTGGTAGCCAGATTTCTTGAAAAGATGCTGATTTAGAGACTTCAGGGAACTCTGGTAACACACTAATCTCCATGGATGGATAACAGCTCTCTGAATCCCTCCCTTTAGAATCATATTACTTTAGTATTTCATGGCTATCAGAACAAGAAATTAGATAAGGAGAATATTAGAAATATTTAAACTCAACTTCATACACAAATTACTATACCTTTATGTGGAAAATTAAATTAAAAACAATGATTTTATTGAATTTTCATTAGATATGTTGGTATTGAGAGTTTCATTTATTGTTTTATTTGAGTTTCTTTGCTTTCTGAGTTAAAAATGTTGAACTTCCCTTCTAAGGAATTTTGGAACTCTTTTTCTGAAATGGCCATCAGTGTTGTTCTCATACAAGGCCCGACAATTATGTTTGCAAACTCATTCCACAAAAAGTGCTTTGAAGGGTAAACGAGGCCCTGGCCTTGGTGCATAGTTTTCCAAGGGGAGCATATTGAAGGCTCTTTGCTGTGACACATTACCACAAATGCAGCAATTTAAGCAACATAAATTTATTCAGTTACTGTTCTAGTGTTCAGAAATCTAAAGGAGTTTGCCTTTTCTGGGTTGCAGAGACCACATGTGTTCTGGGACTCATGATCCCTTTGTCTATATCGAAAGACAGCGGCTTATGGTGTGTTTCTCTGCTTTTCTCTCTCTGTAGCCCCCTCTGACATATAACTGTAAAGCCAATTTGTGATACAAGATGACCCAGTCACAGATTCCAGAAATTAGAATGTGAATATCTTTTAGGGCCCATTATTGGGTCCACTATATAAGCCCTTTAACTTTATTTTTTATTTTATTTTATTTTTTGCTATTTTTGGCCAGGGTCGGGTTTGAACCTGCCACCTCCGGTATATGGGACCAGCATCCTACTCCGTTGAGCCACAGCCACGGCCCAGCCCTTTAACTTTAAAGTGAAATTACAATGTACTCTTCCAGGCTTCCAAAGACTAGATTATAGGCATGTCCCCTAGGTTCCACCAATTAGAATCATTTGTTCAAGACTATAATTTGGAAAGGCAGTACAGGTGAATTTATTTTTTGTAATGGATGATAAGATAATTTTCTAAATTCTTGGAGGTAGCAGGAGTAACCATGGTGTAACTTCTGGATCTCAGGCCTGAATACTATAAGTAGGCACTTGATTTTCTAAAGAAATTGCATTTCTCACATCAAAAGGTTGTTGCAGTAAAATTTTTACGAAAGAAAAAAACCCATATATTGTGGTTTAGCATATTTTTCTCAAAGAGTCTCCTTGGTCCACCTAGTTCTCTTTTTCTTTTCCTGGGTAAAATCTGTTACTGATTTAGGAATTGGTACTTACAGCAGCTTCTGATGAGAAACCCTAAGGAAAATGAGAATCTGGACTTCTTCAGCACATCCAGCGGCATCCATGAGCCCTGGATGGTAGATACAGCGATAGAATTAGACAGTTATCAGCCCATGGAGTGAAGTGCTACAACAGTGAATAACAGGGTTTCCCAGTTTATCTGGAAAGATGTGCCCATAAAAGGAAAGACTTTGAGAATTGTATGATTAGCATAAAGAATATAAGGATTATGAGTTGTGTCTGGAAATGTGTCAAAATTGAGAATTAGGAGCTTAATATCCAACACATTGGCTGAAGGAACTCTCGCAGAAGACAAAATTATTATTTTTTTATTAGTGTAAAGAACCTCAACTGAAATTCAATAACTGAGATGGTCAAAGTACATCTGAAAATTCTCCATTTAAAACAAAAAAAATTGAGCATGATTTGGATTCACAGCCTCCCCAAATGTCATTTATGAAAGAAAAGGCATTAATGAGAGGAGTGGGCCCTCTGGCTTGTCGTGAGTCACCTGTGGGTGATAAACACATTGACTCTCCTAAGCCCTAAACCTTCCTGATTCTCAGCAAAGCAGCACTTCTTCCCCTGGCTGATGACCCCGACTCCCCTTTGCTTAAAGACTCTGTCATGACAATCCAGTTACTCTGCTTGGGAAGCCACTTCTCACTTCTCCTTTCAACACCTTTACTAACCCTCATGACTAGAGATAATTGTTTACATGACTCAGGAGGCCAATTAGTACATTGAAATTTGGAGAAAAAAAGATGTACACCAAAAAAATTAGATTTTATAACAATCAGACAAATATGTACCTATGAATAAATTCCGAAGACAAGAAAAAAAAAGGGAGGATTGAATTTTGAAAATAGGTACATTTACCAAACATTCCAAAGCCATCATTTAAATTCAACCCAAAGCCAATGTGTAAATTCAATCAGCTCTTGGTAGTTTCATTTTATTTTATTATATATTTGTTTATCGCTCAGTATGTTGAATTAAGCATGAAGTCTTTAATGACTTATAAGAAATAATGTTGCACATTGAAAATTTCATCATAAAATGTTAAACAAAATTTGTAGGAGGCCATTGTTTTGGGCTGAGAACCTGTGTTAGGTTGGGGTGGACTCAACCAGGATGGAGTTACTTGTGCTGGGTTCCATGTAATCAAACTGAATTTCAAAACAGGTCAGTTTTCTAGTAAACAGGAAATTCACAGCAACCTATCAAAAGGGACCAAGTCAGTAGATGAGGAAGTCCTCTCTGCTTTAACCCACACAAGGAAGATATCCTGAAGTAATCTAGAGTTAACAAGTCTGCTTTTTGTACTGTGCTGTTTTCTTGTTCCTGAAAAAGCCTCCCTATAACAATTGACTATTCCACCATGTTTGCAGATCTTCTGTTCTAGACTCTGTGCTACCCAGTTTAGGAATTGCTAATAAAAGCCAATTGGAACTATAAACCTCAAACGTTGAAATGTTCTTCTTTGACAATGTAGATAAAAAATGCAAAGATAGAGGCAGTCAAGCATGTGGAAATGGATTTATCTTATGTAAGCCACCCAACCACCCATTAACACTATGTTCTGAGTGTGGGCTCAGATGGTCATTGATTGATGTACTGAGATAAACGTCACTGGAACAACAATAAGCATGCCTGAAAACCATTCAGCAGGCTGGGAATGCAAAATGAGACTTTGCCATTGCAAAGGGCTTTCAGTGTGACAGAAACCGTGTTGCAGCATTTATAAAACACAAAAAGTTTTATGTGGTTCCATGATAAATAGCAAGGCATTAAAGTTAGTATGAACAGACAAATTCCTCCATCATTTTGCATCTGAAACTTTGACATCACTTACTCTATGTCAAATATCTTAAGAAGAGTTAGACTGGTATTATAGAAAACAAAGTGTATATTCCCTGTACACTCTTATTGTTTATATTCTATGACATTAAATCAAAACAGACATTGTCATTAAACAAATCTGATGTATTAGAAAATAATAGATTATATTTTGTGCACCTTTCTTTGTTCTAGCATTTGCTCAACATAATATGATGAATGAAATTTTCATCCAATTCTTTCTACCTCTAATAAGTTATGTTTGCATTTAAACAATAATTATTGTTAATTTTTGAGAGGTGATAAAGAGAAAAATATACAAACTAAAACTTCTAAGATATAGGTGCTAAAAGTAAAGTTAGAAAGGATAATAGGTATTTAGTTGGATGATATAAAGAATGTATTTAAAGATAGTTTATTTCAGGAAAGTAGTTTCAGAAATAAAGAATGAGGGAGGATGAAGAAGGAAAGATGTAAGTAGGGGAAACCTACACAGAGATGTGTAAAAGTGCTACTTACTGAGGGCCATGTGTTCTGTGCCATTCGGCCCTTCAAAGGAGACTTAGAGCAAACCTCAAAATTGTCTGTACCAGTCATAAAAGATGCAAGTATCTATGACTCCTATTCCCTCTCACTCAGGGTTTGCTTGTGGAAACTTAATTCCCTTGCACTTCCACATATGCTCATGCAAGAGAGCCAAGCAAGTTTCCTTAGCCATCCCAAGATTGCCGTTTCCAAGAGAGTTGTTGGCCTCTGCTCTGACCTTGAATCACAGCATCCTGATTCTCACTGTGGCATGACACTGAATGGCAGGTAGTCTTGGAGAGAGAGATGTTGGTTTGTGTGTTTGTTTTACTCTCAGGAATGCTCAAGTCGTGAAATATCCACTCAGTTGATTTTTCTTGAGTGAAATATTAATCTAAACGCCATTAGCGTAAAATGTATTTATATGCATTTCAGTTTGAATATAAAACTGATAATTAGAGAACTTTTTTGCATATAGAAATGGAAACTTCACCTGGAGTAACCCAGTGCCTGCTGCTCATTTGCATAGCCTCACTTTACAGGTTCAGGCAGTCAGAATATGGTAATAGCTGCACCCATTTCATATTCTAATACAGGAAATCCAATAGCTCAATGATAGGCATATATGTGCCTTCCAGAGAATGTCTAAAATTGCTTGAGAAATGAAAAGTGTTTCTTGCAGTTTTGCACAAGTTCTCAGGGAGCCTTTTCAAGAGCCCCAGTGAGTGTTCTATCAGCAACAGTTTTAAACTGCAGAAATGGAATCTTTCCAGCACAGGCAATATGTAATCTGAATTTTAATCACCTCCTTTTCTTACTATGCTTAATCTTTCTCTATCTAGTCTCAAAGACTAGATCAATTTAACTCTACCTTGTAAAGAAATCTTCTCCATCAGTTCTGCTCTGATACAGGAGAGAAATTCCATGGTAGCTAATGCAATGTTCTTCATTCCAATTAGGACGCAAAAATCTAAACTTAGTAAAAGAACCTCATTTGAATCTCCACTATTGCACTGAATCTCCATTTACTCTCATATTTTAACCCAAGGCATTATTCAAACATAAGGTGTCCAATACCCAGAAATGCAAATTGGGTCGGTTCAGGTGTGACCTGTGCTTGTGTTTTGAGCAATCACCTAAATTATTCTGATCCTTTTTTGACAAATCTATTTTATGCTGTTTGATAAAAAAGCTATATGGCATATTTACCAATGATATAAAAGAATTGTTAGCAGTATCTAACTATAAGTCTACACCAAATATTTTCATATATTTCAATGACTACTTTCTCTCTCCAGCTTCTGAACAGATACAGCCAGTCTGAGAACATAAGAAGTGGCAGGTGTAAATTGGACCACTGTATCCCAACTACAAAGTGTTGGAAGAAGCTGCCAAATGGTTGGCACTGGCAGGGTTATTGGAGGTAGATTATGAAGTCAATTCATGAAATTCCTCATTAGGCCAGAGGGGAACTATACTAATCAGTTAAGATCAACTTTCTCCACCACTTGGAACAGCATCCGAAAGTGTGAAAACTTAGTGCACGCAGTCATGTTGCATAATATTTTATATATGATTAACTACAAGTTTATTTTGGGTTTCAAGCTATATTGGGTTATTATTTCTGCATACATAGTTCTTCAACCTGGAAAGAATGCTCAAAGAACTAGTTTATAGTTGAATGGTTGTTGTCCATAAATAGATTTTTGGAAACTACAACATTGACCTGATTTACTCAGACCTAAATGGCATCTCTCTTTACATTACTCCCTCATTTTGTATGTCATAGTCATTTGTATTAGGAGCCAATTTTGATTGGGCTGGTGGCAACATTTCAAACTGAAGATCCCTGCTCAGTGAGATAGTTTTAACACCTCGTTTCTTGAAAGATATTTTGGAAAACTTCCCAGTTCTACCACAAAAACAGGTGGGTCTGGGAAAAGATGCGTCTGTCAACAGGGCTCTATGACTGCTTCAGTTTCTGTCAAGTATCCCACGAGTGCGTTCGTCTTCCCTTCTTTGTTATTCAATACCCAGGCCCTGGCGCTTGGCTGATGAGCTGCTGGCTGTCACGGGAGCAGCAGTTCAGACAGAACACACATCTCTCAGCTGTGTACACCAAGGAAAAGAGCACTGCAACCACTCCAAGGAAGGGGAATAATTAGCGGGGATCATCCGAAAGGGTCGAATTTAGTCCAAAGGAAAGTAGAATGAGCTGCCCATTGTATTCAAAACCACAATTTAAAGTCAGGTTCCCATTTTAAAGAATATTTCACCTCTGTCTGGTTGGTTTGATGACTAGGAACATAAACTTGGCACACTCTGACCAGCATGACATATACTCAGAAATCACTAATGGAAGGAATTTGATGCAGATGGTTAAATGGGCTACGTTTCGCTCATCAGCCTTTCAGCAGGAGTTCAGTAAAATACTCATGAAACCGGAGATTTCTTGAATAAAGGACATTTAATTCTTTATTAACTCAGTGTACTTTTATTAGTTTAAAAACATATTTGTTACCATTCTTATCATAATTGTTTTTAACAAAGAAATAAAAATATATTTCACATTGGGACTCTGAAAAGTTAAAGTGCTACATAGGGTATTCAGTTTTTCATAGCTTGTGGGGTTTTTTGTTAACATATACTGATTCATTTTTTGATCTTATTTTTTTACTCCTTGTTTCCCATTTGTTACAGAATCTTGACTATGTTGAATGAGGATGAAACTAAACTAAATTAAAATTACAAAAAAATTAAGTATAAAATTCTTACAGATTTTGCCTTCCCAAAAGTGCATTATTTATCATACAACACAGGATTCACTTTGGAGAACTTGGGGAGCAGCAGTTCAGACAGAACCCACATCTCTTAGCACCCGATCAGATTCTAAACATGCACGGATACATTTAGAAAATTGTTCTATAAGTAAAAGCAATATAATTGTGTATTTCCAGAAGTGATTTATAACACTTTGTCTCAGCGAAATGTTTATAGCTGTTTTCTGTTTGTTTGTTTGTTTGTTTTTATTGTTGGGGATTCATTGAGGGTACACAGAAGCAGGTGACATTGATTACTTTGCTGTCTTTTTTTAAAAAGATTATAGTTTGCATAATGAAAGTAAAAATGATATTATTTTTCCATAAGGCATACCTGTTAACATTTTCAATAATTTCTAGACAAATAGCCAAGCCCTACTAAATTATTTATTTTTTATTCAAATTAGTTGAAAGATTTCTCATGAAATATTCCAATATTATAAGTTAGGATGAAGTGGAAAGAGAAAAAGCTATTTGAAGAAGAACACATCTATTTAAGTTGACAGAAGAAATAAGAAATAATATCATTTGACCAGTCAACACTTTCATAATACTGAGAAATAAAAGAGGCTTGTTATCTAAAAGGAGGCAGATGCTTCTGAATTAACTCATGTATATCACTGGGAATTTGGTCTTTAGGTGAAATAAAAATTATCATACTACACGCAAGACAGAAATGATGTCAGGGTTCCCAAAGTTTAATGATCTGTTAATAAATTATACTTAAGTAAAAATAAAAGAATTTGGAAGATAAATGAACTCTATTTAAAAAAAATTAATTTATATTGAATAACATATCAGATAGAATATAAAAATACTTAAATTAGAAACTAATTCTGATGTACTGAAACCTACAGAGTATCTCTGACCAACTGCATTTATAATCTAATAGAAGAAATGATATAAAAATCTTGACAAATTAAAAATGTGATTCCAAGTAACTTTATGTTTGGTACAGGGCAGTACTATGCTACCATAATCTGTAACATTACTCTTCATCTGTATACTACACTACGCAGTGAAGGTCAGACCTCTAATGTAAGGATACTCCATGAAATGTAGGATTTCTAAGTTATGACTTGGGGAGGAAATTGACTCTATGGATGTTTCAGTTTTGAATAAAGATAAGAAGCAAGAACATCTCAAACATAGGGTAAGTATGTAGAAAAAACATGCTATGATTATAAACAGCATGTATGTATACATGCATGCAACTCATTTCTTAAATCTAAGGATTCTTTTCAGATAAAGAATATGAAATCATCTGAAAAAGATCTGTACATTCTCATATAGATTTTAAGAACTGACCATATAATTAAAGATTTTTTTTTCTGAATGAAATATTTCAGAGTAAAAGGGTTACTATTTTCACTTTTTTATTTTATTTTATTTATTTATTAAATCATAGCTATGTACATTAATGCAATCATGGGGTATAATGTGCTGGTTTTATATACAATTTGAAATATTTTCATCAAACTGGTTAACATAGGTTTCATGACATTTTCTTAGTTATTGTGTTACGATGTTTATATTCTACACCTAGTAAATTTCACATGTACCCTTGTAAGATGTACTGTAGGTGTAAACATTGGTCTGGAAAAAGCCTAGGTTTTTGAGAAACTAGATTTAAGAATTCCCACATATTCACCCATTAAAAAAAAGTCAAACTAATATCTTTTGTGACAACCTGAATGTAACTGGAAGCCATTCTTCTAAGCGAAACATCACAGGCATAGAGAAAGAAATTCATGTACTCCGTAAGAAATGAGAATTAGTCAATCAACACTTACGGGCACGTATGGAGGTAAATGTCAGTGAGAACCAAGGTGGAGGGAAGGCCTTAAGAAGGGATGTATAAATTCACACCTATTGGGGACAGTGCATACTATCTGGGTGAAGGGCACACTTCTAACTTTGACTCAATCTGTACAAAAATAAAGTATGTGAACAAAACATGTATACCCCCTAAAATGCTGAAATTTAAAAAGAATTCTTACACTGATAATCTGAAATTGCTGTCACTTCTACTTTCTGAACATACCAGCCAGCTTTAAATATCTTTCCATCCAAGGTCAAAATTAAACTACAAATAATGACAATGTTAAAGTGTCCTATTTCCTTTTCTAAATCTGTCTTTGTCCAGCCAACTCTTTTGTTAAACTGATAAATTTAAGGATTTGCTCACATCTATATATTAAAGTAGGAAATAAAATACTTTTTATCTCATTTTATGTAGATAATTTTCTTCCACTTATTGTAGGGGTCCTCAACCTTTTTAAACAGGGGGCCAGTTCACTGTCCCTCAGACCATTGGAGGGCCGGACTATAGTTTAAAAGGACAGGCAGTGGCTAAGCAGGAGAGGCAGTGGTGGCAAAAACACCCGGCAGTCCAGATAAATGTCCTGGACCGGCTGCATGTGGCCTGTGGGCCGTAGTTTGAGGAAGCCTGACTTATTGCTTTATTGGCATTTTTCTAGATTTTTTTTCTAATTTTTGAGCATCAATTTATTTTTCTCAAAATTTTATTTTACAGTACTAAGAGTTCATAAATATAGAGAAACAAAAAGAGAGTAGGAAATAAGAAGAAAAATGTAAAAAATTCCCAGCTTTTTCTCTTTGCTGTTCATTTCAGTGAAAGCCAGAATTATTTACTGTAACAAACCAAACAAACAATTCTTAAATGTAACAAGTAAAGTTAAAGGAATTTGAGAAATAGCAATGGACAAGAGAAAGCAAAAATAAGTGAGAAAGATAAAAAAATTTAGTGGAAATCATATTTAATTTTCTCCTAGTGCTTAGGTTAAACATACTAAAGTAATTCTATTTTCTTCAGATATACAATTTCTTCAAATTATATGAAAGCTGGTGAAATATCTATCCCTCATTAAAACATCTTACTTAACAAGGTACTCTACTTCTCTGTTTAACAAAAAGAGAAAAAATAAATAACTCTCAAATAGCTAGAGCTGAAAGAAACAAAAAGATTTCCTAGTTAATCTTGAATTTTAGTTAAGAAAATGAAAGTCAAATATCTCTAACTTTTCCAGAAACACACAGGTAATAACAATTAAAACAGCATTTTATGATATACTATGTATCTGTATCTATATCCATAGCTACCGATAGATATTGGGTCTATCTGTTTGTTATCTGATCCATATTTCCATTATTACATTGAATACAAACTTGCCTTTTATCCAAAATGGTGTAATTAAAATATACAAACATTAATATCACACAAGCACCTATAGAGGAAAGAAGGAGGCAGGGGAAGAGAATTAAAAGAAAAAGAAGGAAGAAAAAAGGAAATAAATAATAAATAAATAAAAGGGAAAATATATAAAAGAAAAAGGAAATAGATAAATAATAAATAAATAAAAGGGGAAACATAAATTAAGGGAAGAAAGTAAAAAGTAGTTTAAGTGATCAAAGAAAACACAGAGATAGTCTACTATATTGGTACTATGTAAGAACCAATTTTGAAGTCTCGTTTACAGTAAAAAAAAAAAAAAACAATTAGTAGAGGGTGCTATTTGGGGACAAATTTTCATGACATTCTCACCAATCTTGTGACTATTTTTGCCTCAGAATATCTTTTCTGAGGATGTTTACATAGTACCCATCTGGTTTGCTCCATGTCACCTCCTCGGAAAGTGGCAGTGGGGAAGAGGAACTGATGAGAGCATGAACATGTTATTTGCTTTACTTTAGGTTATAAATTCCTTTGTCTCTCTGATCCAGATAGCTCATGTCCTCTGCCAGCATCTATGCACTGTGGCAGGTTAATTTGTTAGTGTACAAGCACAGTAACATCTCAAACTTTTCACAATATCCAACTGAGAGCTCTCTCTTTAAAGGAAAGTTTCAATGAGTGTCTTATGGATATAGAGGAGTACATTAAACAAATTATCATTTTCTTTTAAAAGTGAATAAAACTGTGATTAATTTACTCTATAGTTCGATGTGCCTAAATGTCTTTACTACTTTATCTGATGAGTGATGTTGTAGACGGCAGACTCTTGCTCCAAAAAATGTCGTATCAGCAATGAGCATACTACATGCACTGTTCAGATAATGATTAAACTTGGTGTTCCATGTTCCTTGAGTTGGGGTCAGACCTTCAACCTCTAAGTCTCTCGATCTGTGCCCATTCTCTCTCATTAAAATTGTTCTAGAATTTAAGCATCCAGTTGAGAGTAATAGGTAGCTGGTTTGATTGAACCTGCTGTCATCCATGTACCTGCTTTTTACAGCAAGACTGCAGATGTTAGAATATTATTTGTCAAGCACACAGTGAGATAAAGAATCTGGAGATGCTATTTTTCCATGTCACAGAAATTAGAAAAGAGATGCTGAAAAGATAATATACTGTACAGCTGGGTCAATCTTCTAGGCCAAAATGGAATGTCAAAGTGTCAGTTGTGATAATTATAAGATACATTGTGATTAAATGGACTTCCATCTGGAGCTCTGGCAGAAGAATTATGGCTTGAGAAATTATGCCTTGAGAGATATAACTCAAAAGGGCTGATGACACTTGGTAGTGAGTAACCCCTGCACAGATCCAACTGGCTACATAGCAGAATTCAGATTGATGTTCACTGCCCAAGTTTGGCACTCTGCTGAGATATTGCTATGATAGGCATAACTTAATTTTCAAAAAAGAAAAAAAACATAGATCCCTTCATATAATGCTAATAACTAAGAATATTTAAAACTTAGAATGTTTTCTTATTATTTAACTTATTTCTAAATAGTGTTTTTACTCTGTCAATTAGAATCATCATTATTTTTTTCAAAAAAAGCAAGAATTTCTTCTATGTCTAAATGACCTCAAAACAGCTGCAACAGTTCTGTCAAAATATTTATATTTCATGTATCAAAATGACATTGATGTGATCTTTAGATACTCTTTATCTCCTCTGACAGTATCATGTTAATAAACTCAATAATCATAATTTATAACTTGTTCAAAATTTTCATATATAACTATAGTCAGGCAATAATATTTACTAGACACATTCAACTTCCAATACAATATTGAAAACGATGCAAAAGGAAGAAATTGTATGAATGCTGAGATTAAAATACTTACAGACTAGGTGGGAATACATAGTATATGTGGATAAAAGGAAGCAATTAAATGTATTTTAGAGAATAATCTATTTGGGGGTATACATGATTTCAAATAAAAATACTCAATATGTACTAAATATTGTCTGCAAAGTGCATTAAGAGGTATATGAAGAGTGAAATGATAACCAAAATATTAACTTTATGCCCTTATGACGAGTCATACCTTTCTTCTCTGAACACTATTGTGATAATAGTTTTCTTGGCTGAAAGACTTAATTTAGATATAACTTTAATTCATAAAGATATTGTATCAAGTGATAGTCTAGTCATAGATTTTTATAAGCCACTGGATCAACATGACAGTGATTTATTAAAAAGGAAAATACTTATTTATCTATATTAATTTCCACTCTTCTCACACACAGAAAGAGAAGCATCAATGGAAAATCAGTATGCTTGGGTCTTGTTAGTCCCAAAGAAAAGCAAAAATTATTGATATAATTTACTGTCTCTCTTCTTGCTAGCATTGGATAACTGACATATATTTTATCTGAGTCTACTTATTTCAAATAGCTTCCATAAGATCTTCCTAAAATTAAAATACAAATCGCAACATATTGTATCGTTGCAATAATTCAAAATCCCATTTTAAACAACTTAAGTATCTGTGACTAATTTTCTCTGTAGATGTTTACATTTTCCTTGCAATGTATTCACTGCTCACCTAAATGAGAGATGGGGATTAGAGTTTACTGAATTACAATATTCTACTTGTGTCTTTTTTACGTTTGAAGGATGCGGAATATCCACTGACGAATGAAAATGACATAAAATGCATAAAGGGATTGGCATCGTCTTTAATAGATTGTAAGTAATCTACTTTTTCACTGCTTTCTTTCTTTCTTTCATCTGCTTCCCCTTTGGCAAATGCATCTATTTCTCAGGCATCTTTCCCATACCCTTTATTTTAAATTCTCACCTGGTTATTTTAAATTTAGCTCTTTTTTTTTTTTTTTTTTCTAATTTCCCAAAGCTTATAAGAAATGCTGACAACATAGAAATGAGGCCTGGCAGAGGGATGCTGAGATCTCCTGCTACTCAAAGATATATAAAATAGATAAGGCCGTGAAACAAACTATCCTTGTGGGTATTGCCAATTGTAGTGCAACTTCTATTGCAGTTAAAACAGTTTAGCCTCTAAGTACAAAGACCATTTTGTGTTTCACACAGCTGTTCCAACAGATTGTCTGCTTGAGTGAAGTACAAGAGGAGATAAGAAGTGAGAATTTGTAAGTGAAATCTGAATTTAATTATTTCTTAATTAAGAAAATGTTGTTCGATGATACCAAAGCACAATGCAGGAAAATAGAATCAACTGGCTTAAGAGATTTTTTTCTCTAAAAGCAACACAGCATTAAACAAAATGTTGAAAGTACATCCTGTGAAGATAAAGAGCAGTGAAAGATTTGAGAAGAGACCTGACAGAAAATAAGTTATATCAGGTACAAAACTTGTCATTTTGTTTTATTGCTTTTCTGGCATTAATTATAAATGACAGGTGACTTGTCAGCCAAGAACAGTGCATTTGTACAGACTGTAAGAAACTTTTAGATCCTCTAGCAACTCGGTTGGGAACAAAGCCCAAGGTTTCAAGTTAATTTTAGCAAGAATATTATAAATAATGATGTTAGCACCAATCGGCTATTCAAAACATTTTACAAAAATTTGCTAATTAATCCTTGCACTGTTGATAAATAATGCTTTCATTTGCCAAGGCACAGCAACAACTTATGTATTACTAAATTCTCTGATGTTTCTAAATTTTAGGCAACGTTACAGCTTTCTCTTTCCACTCTAACTTCTTTCTTCGTACATCCAAAGCACACAGACACTTGAACTTCAAAAACTATAAATGCACACTAAGTAATTTGTAGCTATATTTTCATCACAGTAGAATTGCTTCATGAGACTGTATATGGAAATAGGGAGCAAAGCCTGTAACCTGTAGTCTTTCAGTCCTCTCCTGATCAACCCTTTCCATAACACTCTACCTCATTTTTCTGGCCTCCAACTCCAAATTAGATTACTTCTCACTTATGCAAATTATTAGCACACTGACCTTCCCCTCCACAATTTACATGACTTATCATTTTTGCTTTTATATGCTATTATTTGATAATTATCAGTTTCCTCTATTAGCACAATCTGTGGAAAAGGATAGTGTTTATGTTGTTCAGTGCTTAGTAGGTAGAAATATTTGTTAAATAAATGGTTTACCTAAAAATGATAGGCAATACTTACTCCTTATACAAACCAAAAGCCTCAGAAATTCAAATTGTGTTCTGAAACAGAAAATATACCCTTTAAAATTTTTGCACACTGAAAATATTAAAGTAAATATGAATTTATTAATGCATGTATGTATACAGCATGAGCATAGCTTTAAATCTTTTCAGTAGAAAAAAGTGAAATTACTTACAAAATATTTTAAGGCCTTCTTCCATTCTCTGATTCTAACACAAATTATTTATACTGAACTAAATATATTATTTTACTCCTTACTCTTTAAGAGAAAAAGTTGAATTGATGAAAAAGAATGTAAAAATTATGAACTCTTTAAATGCCATTAAATCCTCAAAATCATAAACATGTAAAGCAGATATTATTAATATGTCTGTTTTACCTATAATTAGTATGCCTATTTTAAATATTCAGAGAGTTACGCAGCTAGTCATTATAAAGATGTTTGTCTTTGCTAGAGCAAGTATCTTCTACCAAAATAGTGTCTGAAGACCTCTTTTAAATTATTATTACATATCATCCTGGTAGGATAAACAGTGCTACTCTACTGACAGCAGATGGTCATCAGATACAGGAGGGAGAATTGGCAGCTTTAAATCAGAGCAGTTGGGAGAGAAATGATGTTCAATATTGGCCAGGAATTCAAGCAGCCGGTTATTTGAGCTCTTATTTACAGTATCCATGATAATAGGAAAAATCTCAAATAAGATTTATTCAAAGAGGTTAGCCATGCTGTGGACATGTAATCAAGATCAAATTTCCTTAAATACCTATCCTAGTCAAAGGAAAAGATTAAGAGTTACACAATAATTGGCCACAGATATACTCTCCCAAGCACTCAAACCTGACCCTCCAAGGCAGGACTACATAATTCAGCATATAATTAATGTCTCAGAGGCTTTACTAGTCAGTGAGGACAAACATTTCAAATTTGTAACAATGTCTACATCCTGAGCAGTACTCTCAACACTTATGTACTACCAGGAGGAAATTTCAGATTTTTTAGGATTTATCCATCCAAATACCATCCCCTCCATCCCCAAAGATGCCTACACATTCAACTTGAATGCTTCTTGAACCCCATCACTTTTTGAGGGCTATGCTTGGCAATCTCCCTCCAAAAGATCAAATTGGTGTTGGTGGTGGGGGTATGTATCTGTGCAGTGGTTTGGGCTGCCAGAATAAAATATAAATTGTATAAAAGACTCTATGATTAATTTCTTCATCATGTGCACTATGAGCTTTTTAAAGGTCATCATCAAATTTCTCTGTTCTTGTTCCACTCTCGTGCTTACACTTCCATCTTTAATCCTTTCAGGAAGCATTTTAGAAAGTCAAATATCACTCCCAGAGCCTTTCCTCTCCCACTCTGAGTTGGGGAAAGAGAAACTCTGAACATGAAATGATCATACATGACGATGCAGATATCTTTTCAGTATACTAAATTTTCTATTTTGGGTAATTATCTAGCAGTGGAATTGCTGAGTCATATGGTCGTTTTAGTTTCAGTTTCTTGAGGAACCACTACTCTTCTCTATATTTGCACCAATTTACATTACCACCAACAGTGTACTAGAATTCCCTTTCCACAAATCCTCACTAGCATTTGTTTTTGCTTGTTTTTGATAAAAGACATTTTCTCAGGGGTGAGATGTCTCATTGTCGTTTTGATTTGTATTTCTCTTGTAACTAATGATGTCGAACTTTTTTTCATGTATCTGCCATCCATTTGTATGTCTTCTTTTGAAAAATGTTTATTCAGATATTTTGCCCATTTTTATTCAGATTATTTGATTTTTTCATACTGAGTTGTTGGAGCTTCTTATAAATTCTAATTATTAAATTCTAATTATTATCCACCTTGTCAGATGTTGATGGAAATGATCAGGCCAGATTCGCAGAGATGAGACTAGCAGAATTTCTTGAAGAGCAGAGGGGCTACAGCTCTCTCAGGCATGTAGCAACCTTAGTTTATTTCTCTCAAACTTATATACTTTTACAATACTTAATTCTGAAGCATGTACGCACATTTATTAATCATAAACCACCTGGTGTCAGATGGTCTTCTAAGATAATAATACAAAGAAACTATAAAACTTTTAATCTATTCAGGTGCAAAAGACAGATTGTTCATCTTGTATAAAGCATATGTAACCTTTAACTTAGCTGCGCATTAACTTATCTTGACTTTCCACTCTCCAGGCCCCTTCCAGGAAATTCTAGACCTTAATCAGGCTCTGCCTTCAGAGCCTTCATTTCACATGACTAGCCTACTAGTCATTTGGGAGGGTCTTCAAAGGAATGTCCCTTCCTATGGACTGGATGGAGTTCTTTCAAGCATAAATTAATGGCATCAAAGTTATTTTGCGGCTATAGTCAGATGGGTAATTTACAAATATTTTCTCTTATTTTTTTGGGTTTTGTTCATTTTGTTGATTGTTTCCTTTTCTGTGTAGTGCTTTCTGGTTTGACCTGATCCCATTTGCCCAATTTCACATTGGTGGCTTGTGCTTGAGATGTTACCCAAAAATCATTGCCTAGGCCAATGTCCCTGGAATATCTTCCTTATGTATTATTTTAATAGTTTCATATTTTCAAGTTTTATATTAAAGCATTTAATCCATTTTGATTTAATTTTTTTATATGGTACCAGCCAGGAGGTCTAGATTCTTCCTTTTGCATATGTAAATCCAGTTTTCCCAGCATCATTTATTTAAGAAAACCTTTTCCAATATATATTCTTGGCACTTCTGTTGAAAATAAGTTTACTATAAATGTGTGGATTTTTTTCTGGACTTTCTATTCTGTTTGATTGGTCTATGCGTCTGCTTTTGATTTTTTTTTTTTTTTCTTTTCTTTCTTTAGCGATTCTCTTGCCCTTTGCCTCCTGGGCAGCTACCGGCACCCACCACAATGCCTGGCTTTTTTGGTAGAGACATGGTGTCACTCTGGCTCACTCCAGCTCAGGATAGTCTCAAACCTCTGAGCTTGAACAATCCACCCACTTCGGCCTCCCGCAGTGCTAGGAGTAAAGGCGTGAGCCACCACACCTCGCCTATGTGTCTATTTTTTACACGAGTAAAGTGAGTGACCTTTGTTCTTTTCTTCTTTCTAAAACTCATCTCTCTCACTCTCTCTGCCTCTGTATCTCTTTCTATTACATACCCATCATTGATTTCTTCTCTTCAACTCTCTCATCATTTACACACACACAAATGCACACGTATATGTGAGTTTTTATTTAGGTAGCTAGAATTTCCATTATTATGTTGAGTAACAGTGTTGAAATTGGGCAACATTGTCTTGTTCCAGATCTTAGAGAAAAAGCTTTCAAGTTTTCCCCATTCAATATGATACTGTGGGTATGTCATATATCATTTTTATGATGTTGACTTATGTTTCTTCTGTACTCAGTTTTTTAAAAAGTTTTTATTGTGAAGTAATATTGAATTTTATAAATTTTTTAACATCATTTTAAATGAACATACGAAGACAACCTCATTTTTAGAAATGTTCATCATGTATGTTATATCAATGAATGAATTGCTAAATACATTTAAATTTTAACTTGAATTTTTTTATTCTTAACATTCAAAATGAAGAATAAAATCCTTTGAAAATACAAATCACAAATTTGACTACCCTCTGAGTAGTACCATTCTCAAAATGGCATAAGAGATGATAAATATTTATGACATAATGACATTTGAGTACAAAAAGATTGGAATTTTTTGACACAGAAAAGTTTGGGGAGCACATCAATACATGATAATGATCTTTAAAATTTGAAGAGTAGCTATTTGAAAAAAATTATACACTTCCTAACTATAGTACTAAGATACTCTGAAATGTTTCATGAAGGAAATTTTTGATTTAACACATTTATTATTTTCTAATAAATAAGAACTAATCAGGAATTGAAAGGGCTTGTAAGCCCAGGCTTCCTGAGCTTAACTCAATTTAGAGGTGGCAAATAATCTGTAGGTAGAAGGATGAATTGGGTGAAATGAGTGACCAAAAGGTTTTTTCTAAAGTTTACCTCTCTCACTCTGTCTGTCTCTGTTTCTCTCTATATTAGACACACACACATCAAACATTCATTTATTTTCTACAACTCTCTCCACTCACATACACACAAAAATGCACACACATATTGTGAGTTATTATTTAAGTAGAAAAGGCAGAAACACTTGAGCTCTTTGGCGGAATCTTTATTTGAAATAGAATGAGAAAAATGTTATTAATAGATTTGGGTAGATTACATCAACAAAATCACTTTATTCAGTGATTATACATAATGGAAATTACATGCAGAAGAGATTATTGCAATGGTTTGTTTATTTTGAAACTGGAATAATTTTTAACTAGGAAAAATATAAAAACCTCTAGATCAGTAGCTTATAATATTGGCATCTGTTTTGCTGTGGATTTGTCTTTTATTTTTCGCCTGGTTCTTATTTACAGAGTCTTGCCAACTTCCCCACTGCCACACTCCATTCTTCACACTTTTATATCTATGTAAAAACTTATTTTTTAATTTTCTTTTTACTGACTTGTTTTTAAACCTGTTTGTTAGTCCTAACTTTTAAGTTCTGCTTAGTTTCTTTCTTTTCCTAAGAACCTCATCAACCACTGTTTTCCAACCCATTACTCCCAAGTACTTAGTTCCTACATTTTTAGACTGATAATGATGCCTACATCCCAGATGCTTGTTACTGGCCTTTTCTAAAACCAATTCCTTATTTCTGTGTATTGGGGTTGGCTTCTGAGCAGATGTCCCTGAAAGTTGTGAACCATTTTTGAAAATTAGACTTACTTTTGACTCTAACCAAGCTATATTTACATGCTTTAAATGGCAAAATCTTACCATTATCAAAGTCGAAGATTCATCATTTATCAGGCACCAAAACTAATTATTTGAAAAACACCTGATTTACTTGTCATAGTAATATCTCAATTATAAAATAACAATGACTATGAAACACAGCTTCAATCAATGACTCACACAAGTTTTCATATTCAAGGTAGAAAATTAACATAAATTATACTATGTATATTTTAAAGTTAAGTAATTTTTAAATAAACTAAAATGCAAATATTCCTTCTGCACTTGAAAGCTTAGATTTCCATTACAGGAAATAAATAAATCAATAAGTAAATTTCATAGACAAGTAAAAACAAAAAATTAATGCAATAGTATAAACTTAAAAAGGGAATGGCCAAAGTAATATGAGATATAATATAGCAGAAAAAAACTTCATATGACAGGAAAGTGAAATGATGAATTTAAATATTAAAAATATTTGTAAATAATTTGTTACAGTATTAGTAAAAAATATATATAATTAAAAGCAACCAGAAAATGAAGGAATTTTAACAAATATGAAGAATAACACATATAAATGAATATTATTTTTAGGTGATTTATATTGTGGTCTCCTCAGTTATCACTAAGTTCTTTTGCATGCAAAACACAACTTATGCATGTTTATAGAAGATATCGTATCATTTCTATTTCATTAAGAGTCAGATTCAAAGCATAGGATTTCATGATAATATATGCCTCAGATCTGAATGTGGCTTTTCTTGATCTAGACACCTAAGAACTAAAATCTAAGAACACAGAATAGTCAAAGAAGCACAGGTATCTTCTATAAATACTAACCTTCTTTCAGAAAAATATAGATAGTAATTACTAATCCATAGCCAATCTAAAATGTTCTTGGGCAAAGATTTTCAGAATTGTTTCTAATAACAGTAGAAAATATTTGTTTAAAATGCCTAGATTATACTCCCTGTGGTTAGTTTTGGCTTTTCCCTCTGGGAGGTCCTTCTTGTTCTTGTTCTTCTTTGGTCAAATTTGAAGAAGCCATTAGAGAATATGCTGTCACTGAGGTACGAGTATCTTCCCCAGGAAGCTTTCTACTTATAAATGCTGATGGATCACACAAAGTCTTCCTTCACTAGCAAACAAAACGATAACAAAAAGACTATGGAATAACAACATATAATCAAGGCGGTATTAATGGTCTGTAGCCATGTACTCGCACCGTTTCAAATTACTCCTGGCAAAAGTCATAGAGTTGAGACAGAGACATGTATGGGCAAAGCACCTATTGACAGACAGATTGAGATCCCTAGGACACATTATGGTCCAGTATGTGATTTTACAAGTTCACTTATGTTAGGTGGAAGCCTACTAAATGGATTCGAAACAAATACTAAAAGTGACTAAGAAATGGTTAATGGAATGATACTTTAAGTCAATACTCAAGATGAGGAAAGAGAAACTAATTGTTGCTCAGATTCTAATATGAAATCTTGGCTCAGCACCCATAGCACAGTGGTTATGTTGCCGGCCACATGTGCTGAAGCTGGTGGGTTCGAACCCAGCCCAGGCCAGTTAAACAAGAATGATAACTGCAACAATAGATAGCTGGGCATTGTGGTGGGCACCTATAGTCCCAGCTACTTGGGAGGCTGAGGCAAGAGAATCACTTAAGCCCAAGAGTCTGAGGTTGCTCTGAGCTGTGATGCCACAGCACTCTACTGAGGGCAATATAGACTCTGTCTCAAAAAAAAAAAAAAAAAGAAAAGAAAAAAGAAATCTTGTGTCTGCACATCACTAACAGTAAGGGGACTATTAATGAAGATAACACCCTGAAAGATGGATCCTCAGAAGGGTCATTCTTTACAGTATTGATTTTAGAAAGTGTTATGGAGAGTAAATAAAACACAGATTCAATTATAGATCAAAAGCATGTGAAAGTTGAGTTTCTACTATTTGCAATTAAAGAAATGTTAAATGAAACAAAATTTTCCCATTTTATAGCTTCTATTATTTATATGAAAATTATACTACTTATCAAGATGTAAGGGCTCAATCTTTAAATTGAGGATTTGTTTTCTCTATCATAAGAAATATTTTTACAAATATTAATCAACTATGGTGAATCACTTTTAGTATTTGTGATTAAGATGACATAAGAGGACTGTAATAGGTAAGGAAATATTGGCAAATATTTCCACTCTCTTTAGTTGAGGACATATTAGATGTTGCAGGTTGCAAAAATAGTTGAAATTTTTCATCATTCCATGTATCCAGATCCTTTGCCATATTATGTTCATAATTTCTCCTACTAAAGGAGGTGGAGTATATTCTCTACCTCGTGAATTTGTTTTTGACCACATGAATTGATTTGACTATCTTGGTTCCAAGTCTAGGTGGTAAGGAGACTTTCATATATCTGCTTACCTTTTTATATTTCTACCAGTGTCATGAACATAACCTACCTGTGTACACCTGTGTCCCAAGAAGAAGAAGAATGCTATCTCCTAAGTTCTGACTAGACCCAATTATAATCAGCAGAGCTTTCTAGCCAACCTCAATCTTGGCCAGCCATTACCCTGCCTATTCACAAGACCATAGGGAATAGGTCTTGCAAGGAAGTTTATTGCTGTGCTGTATTTACTATCACTATAGTTAGGTGATATAGTAGAATCTATATGCCTTCTGAGCCCCAGGCATGCCATGAGTTTTTTGTTTATTTGTTTGTTTGTTTGTTTTTGTTTTTGTTTTTTTTTTCCTTTTGTCAATGAAGTTTTAGGGACCAATATGCAATGTGCAATTCTCTCTGTGCCATGACAAAAATTTTATTAAATAGTATTCGAAACAGGAGGATACTCTGTCATTCTGGATCTGTGACTGAAAATTAGATGGAGCAGAGCCACCAGCAGAATCAAGATATGCTTCTGCCATAAGTGAGAAATATATATTGTTCATAGTAGACCACGCTATGGTCACACTAGTTGGTGAAGTTTGGTACTTGTTTGTAAAACATTTGTGTGGAAAAATAAAATGTAGCAATTTCTAAAATTATTAAAGTTATTTTCATTAATATATATTGGAAAAAATATTGACAATAATACAATTTTTTATTCTAAGAGTATTTCTACTGCAATAGCATAAAGTAAAATATTCAGTTTTTTCATGCTCTAATAAAGTACTCCAAATATGAACCTATAGATGTGTGATTTAAATGAACAATAATGATTTATTTTTTTGAAATAGGCAATAGAACATTTCCATGGCATGTTAGGAACTTATTTAGTTCACAACAGTGTTTTAAATATTGATTTTTTTTGTTCCTGTTTTCATTGAAAATCAAAATCCAGGCATTGTATCATAAATTATATTCCATAATATCCTAAATACGGGATAAAAATAAACCATGTTACAGAAACATATGGAGGTTTAAGGACAATTACCCTGAAACAAGACAAAGGACATACACCTGCATAAAACAGGTGCTAAAATAAACTGCTCTTTAATAATATTTAACATGTGTCATCCTTTATATTAAGCGCTTTGAATCCATTTTCTCATTAATTATCTCAAAAATTTATTAAGCTAAGTATGATAATCACCAGTTTTAGACCAGGACAAGAAGAGACCCACATTTTAAGACTTGAATTTGGCAGGCTCCCCTCTGCCCCTCCTCTGGCCATGCCCCTCTCCCCAGGAAGCCAATAGATATCAACAGTATGTCCCTCTTGTAGTTCCCATTGTAGACTATGCTGTGGGTCTCTGAAATTCTTTGTCCAAAATGTCCCATGTCAACATCCAAAGCTTGCCTGGTGCTTTTACTGTCTCTGTTCTTCCAAGTGCTTACTATGTTGCCAGAGTGGGTGTGTGTAGTTCTGAGTCCACATGATGGCCAAATGACGGCTGGGTAAGGAGACTGCAGATGTAGGTTGGAGGTCTAGCTGACATACCCTTGCATGTGTTTGTAAGAGTTTATATTGTTCATGACCAGGGTAAGTGTCAAAAGAGGAATGATCATTGAGTGAAGAAAATTTTTATTGACCCACTACATGTAACACAGATTTCTAAAGAGATCCAAGACTTTTTAACTGACATCTGAACTATCAAGTCATAACAAAAATCACCATATTTATGATGGCAAAAGGATATAACATCTTATTTAATGGTTTGTTAGTTTGATTCATAACTTTCAAACAAGATATATGACATGTGGTACTACTACCGTATTTTACACAGAAAGAGAGTGGAGCTTAGATTAACCAATTGCCCAGTCCATATAACTGGTAAAGGACAGTGTATAAGCTAAAATGACAAGACTTAAGATTTTAAATCCCTATGTACTCACCCAGTTTAATTTTATACTTTCTATACATGAAATGAAGAAAGAAAGAGGCTATAAATTTGCAGGGTGGAAGAAAAATGAAAATTTGTTTAATTTTACCAATAAAAGTGCAAATCATAGAAACATCTACTTGGTACCACAGACATCCTGGCCTAAAGCTTTTAGTCTTTTATCCCTTTTTACTGCAATGACTCTGTTATCTCTTTACTAAATTGTATAAATCTTTTGACTTAATTGGCCATATTTTTATTTAAAAAACAAAACAATTTCATGTTTCCAATAAATTACACAGTGGCAGACACAAAGTAGATATTTAATAAATAATATTTCATCTCTCTTAAAATGACATTAGTTACATGAAGACATTTGTTTAAAACTTGATGCATGTTTAAATGAATAAATGAAGGAATAAATAATTATTTTTCCATGTCCTTACTATTAGCATCTGTTCTGAAATTATTAAAATATTGTAATAAAAAAATAGGCCTGAGTAAGATATACGAGGATTTCACTGCTTTACCAAAAACGTTATAAATTGGCAGATTTGGGGTAACTGCTTTGTTTCCCGTGTAATATTAGTTGCAGTCTCTGGGCCTAAAAGGGGACTAAGAAATTTTGAATGCAATAGCTGCTATTTATAAGATAAATACTTTATTTTGTTTGTATTTCACTATAAAAGCTCTTATCATTTCTCCACTGTATCTTTTAATAATTTTCAGTTTCAAGGGTATACAATTTGTCAAATGTGATGTTTTCTTATTTATTTATTTGTTTATATATTTATTTATTTGGTATTTTGCCTGATTATGAACTGGAGATCTTTCACAAGAAAATGACTACAATCAAAACTAAGTTAGGGTTACTTTAAAACAACTAAAAAATAAAATTGGAATGTTCCTAACACAAAGAAATGATAAATGCCGATGGTGATGGATAGATCGATTACCCTAATTTGTTCAATTCACCTTGTATGCTTCCATCAAAATATCATATGTATCCTATAAATAATTACAACTATCAAGTATGCATAGTAATTTTAAAAATGCCATATTTTATTTAAATGTTATTTAATATAAATATTACAAGAACATCAAGTTGGTTTTTTTAAAATTCAACAATAAAAATTCTGATTTCTGACTTACATGTATTTTATTTAAGCTTTGTGAAATATTTAATCTACATTAGACACAAGTTTTGTGTTTATTACCATATTTTAAAGTATTTTACCATGTATTTTCAAATGTGAAACTAAGTACAATTTAACTCTTGAGTGTTATCATTTAATACTTCAAAATCAATCATATATAAGTTATCAAGCATTTTAGATGCCAGTTTAGTTACATTAGAAATAAAACTGTACCAAATTATTACATAATGGATGGCAGCACATTTTTGTGTATTTATTTCACTCAGTATTTTCAGAAATCACAAAAGAAAAGCTTTTCTTTCTTTTTTTTTTTTTTAATGTGGATCTCATAAGTCATGTTGTATCCATGTTGTCCATAAACATCCAAATTTACCAAAGTACCAAAGTATTGTTCTTGGGAACTCTTATATTAAAATTCATAAAAATAATATGGATTCATAATATGCAAATATCCTTTCCCATTGTGAAGGTTGTCTATTTGCTTTGGTTGTTGTCTCCTTAGCTATACAGAAGCTATTCAGTTCAATTAAGTCTTATTTGTTTATTTTTGTTGTTGCAACTGCCATGGAAATCTTCTTCATAAAGTCTTTCCTATATCTTCAAGTGTTTTCCCCATACTTTCTTCAAGGATGGTGTATTGTTTCATGCCTTAGATTTAGAACTTTTATCCATCTTGAATCAATTTTTCTGAGTGGAGAAAGGTGCGGGTCCAATTTCAGTCTCTTACATGTGGATATCCAGTGCTCCCAGCACCATTTATTGAATAGGGATTCTTTCTCCTAGTGTATATTCTTCTTTGGTTTAATAAAGACTAGGTGTCTATAAGATGTTAGTTTCATCTCATGGTTGGTTTTCTATTCAGTTCAAGGTGTCTATGTCTTTATTTTTGTGCCAGTATCATGCTATTTGATTACTATGGCCTTGTAGTATAGCCTAAAATCTGGTAGTCTGATGCCCCTGGTTTTATTTTTATTGCTAAGAATTGACTTAGCTATATGAGGTTTTTTTTTCCTGGTTCCATAAAAATGAAGAATTATTTTTTCCAAATCTTAAAAGTATGATGTTGGTATTTTAGTAGAGATGGCATTGAACCTATAGATTGCTTTGGGAAGTACAGGTATTTTAGCAATGTTGATTCTTTCCAGCCAAGAGCATGGTATGTTCTTCCATTTGTTAAGATCTTCTGCTATTTTTTTTCTTAGGGCTTTCTAATTTTCTGTATAGAGGTCCTTCACCTCTTTTGTTAAGTATATACCTAGGTATTTCATTTTCTTTGACGCAATGGTGAAAGGAGTTGTGTCCTTAATTAGCCTCTCATCTTGGCTGTTATTGGTGTATACAAAGGCTACAGACTTGTGGACATTGATTTTATATCCTGAGACATTATTGTAGTTTTTGTTGACTTCCAGGAGTCTTGTGGTTCAGTCACAAAGCGGGAGAGTTTGACCTCCTCTGCTCCCATTTGGATGCCCTTTATTTCATTCTCTTGCCTGATTGTATTGGCTAGAATTTTCAGCACTATGTTGAGTAGTATTGGTGATAGAGCACAACCTTGTCTGGTTCCAGTCCTAAGTGGAAAAGCTTTCAGTTTTACTCCATTCAGTAAAATATTAGCTGTGGGTTTGTCATAGATGGCTTTGATCAGTTTAAGAAATATGCCACCCATATTCTTCAGTGCTCTAATTTGGAAAGGATGCTGGCTTTTATCAAATGCTTTTCTGCATCTATTAAGAGGATTATATGATCTTTGTTTTTGCTTCTGTTGATATGGTTAATTATGTTTATGGATTTGTGTATGCTAATCCAGCCATGCATCCCTCACATGAAACCTACTTTATCGTGATGGACAAAAGCTTGGTAACTGGGATCAACAGAGAACTGAAATTAATCACCATACAAAGAGCCAACAATCCTTTATCTGACTGGGCAAGAGAAATGAATAGAACCTTCTCTAAAGAAGATAAGCAAATGACTAACAAGCACATGAAAAAAAGCCCATCATCCCTAATTATCAGAGAAATGCAAATCAAAACCACCCTGAAATATCACCTAACCTCAGTGAAAATGGCCCACATCATAAAAATCCCAGAACTGCAGATGGGGAGTGGATGTGAAGAGAAGGTAATAATTTTACTTTGCTGGTGGGATTGCAAGTTAATACATCCTTTTTTGAAGGAAGCATGGAGAATCCTCAAAGAACTCAAACTGGACCTCGCATTTGATCCTGCAATCCCATTACTGGGCATCTATCCAGAAGAAAAAAAATCCTTTTATCATAAGGACATTTGCATCAGCTAATTATCACAGCTCAATTTACAATTGCCAAAATGTGGAAACAGCCTAAATGTCCACCAACCTAGGAATGGATTAACAAGCTGAGGTGTATGTATACCAAGGAATATTATTCAGCCATTAAAAAGATAGAGACTTTACATCATTGCATTAACCTGGATGGAAGTGGAACATATTATTCTTAGTAAAGCATCAAAAGAATGGAGAAGCAAGAAACCTATATACTCAATTCTCATATAAGGACAATCAATGACCTAGTACACCATGGTGGGGGTTGAGGGTAAGGGGTCCTGGAAAGGGAAGGAGGGATTGGGGTCACATGGTGTGACACGCCTCTGGGGATGGGATACAATTGTAAGAAAACAGCACACTATACCCCATGATTGCATTAATGTACACAGTTATGCTATAAGAAATAAAATAAATAAATAAATGTGTTTAAGTCTTACTGCAAACTTACTGAACAAAG
The DNA here is from genome assembly GCA_963574575.1 of Galagoides demidoff. Classification (NCBI taxonomy): domain Eukaryota; kingdom Metazoa; phylum Chordata; class Mammalia; order Primates; family Galagidae; genus Galagoides; species Galagoides demidoff. The sequence goes on along the minus strand of CAUYQV010174277.1, from coordinate 1,512 downwards.
ACCTTCTGGAATCCATAAGGAAAAGAAAGTTGTGGATTATTGTAGTTAAAAAATATCTGAAGGATATTTTAGGGGAAGTTAACTTTAAAGCAGATATTGATCATGTCCACTGGCTAGGAAATGAAACACCCTTATACATATTAGGAACTTAAGTGTCACCTAAATTATATAATATCTTAAAATCTACTTTGTTATTATAGTTGCAGTGGAAACCTACTTCAATGTTTATATCCTATATTGTTGTATTTTCTTGTAATAAAAAACATACCTCAGCATTCACGTGTCTGTATTTCTGGGACTTGCTACAGAAGTCTATTAGGATTTCTGAAACCACCCAAGACTCTGCACTGCATAAAAATCATAGGTTAGCAAAGCTCATCTGAGGCATCGCTCATCTCTGGATCATAAAGTCAGTTTTAGTGAAGCAGTGTTAGAATGTAGGTCATTGCATTGCTCTGTGATCATCAATGTCAAAATAATTCTAGACAAAAACAAAGACAAACTTTATGCTAGTTCCTTGGTGACCCCCTTCCTCTTCACTATTTGCAAAATGGCACCCTGATAGTTTATTAATTTTGCTGATTCATAGAACTAGTGATCATGAATTTCAAAATATCTCAAGAAATCTTCTGACTGAGACTATTTGCTAATATTTGTTGAGTTTCACACCTTGTGAAATATGTACTTTTATTATTATCCCATTTAATGGTCTGGTAAACTCAGGGACAAAAGGCTGAAGTAAGTTGCCCAAGGTCATACCGTAGGACTATCAAGAGAGCTGGCATTGGAGCCCAGAGGGTCTGTCTTTGGAGTTTATGCTGATAACCATTATACAAAACAGAATGCTACTATATGTATTTTTCATATGACTGGTGGAACCTGGGAAAATGAATCACAATACCTAAGGTCATGTGATATAAAAATGACATATTCTTTCACTGTCCTCTTGGAACTACCACACACTACCTCTGTCATTAATCTTTTATTTCAGGCACAGTATCACTGAGTATTTGCACTTTCCACCTGCTACTTCCCCTGCACTATGGCACCAATCTTTCATTTCCATTCTCTTATGCTCTGCAGTGAAAGGTAGCTGTCCTGAGTTTCTAACTCTCACAGGAAAAACTTTTTCACCTCCCAAAAGAGCAAGACTAATCAGATATACCACTGTTACTAGAAAAGAAAGCGAAACCATAATTCCATAATGAAACAAATGTATATAATAAACAAGAGCTGCTGAATTTTGTTAGGATGGCAAGCAAAGAATGCTTATCAAGAAAACAACTCATTTGGTGGCGCCTGTGGCTCAATTGGCTAAGGCGCCAGCCACATACACCTAAGGTGGCGGGTTCGAATCCCCAGCCCGCCCACCAAACAACAATGATGGCTGCAACCAAAAAATGGCCAGGTGTTGTGGCGGGCGCCTGTGGTCCCAGCTACTTGGGAGGCGGAGGCAGGAGACTCACTTGAGCCCAGGAGTTGGAGGTTGCTAGGTTGCTATGAGCTGTGATG
>CAUYQV010174276.1:0-11187 GCA_963574575.1 Galagoides demidoff | reverse complement strand
GTGGTCCCAGCTACTTGGGAGGCAGAGGCAGGAGACTCACTTGAGCCCAGGAGTTGGAGGTTGCTATGAGCTGTGATGCCATGGCACTCTACCCAGGGGGATAGCTTGAGGCTCCGTCTCAAAAAAAAAAAAAAAAAAGATTCTTTTGGTTCCACTGCAGCTGAGTAGGCTTCAAGGGAAGGGAGAGCCCATCCTGTGCTTTTGACAGGGCCCTCTTGATCTATCAGAGGCTGCAGGCTCCTGCCTTCAGTGCCCCTGGGCAGCAGCAGAGCTCTTGGAAGGGGCCCAGAGGCCTGGAGCCTCCCCTTGGTGACCAAAGACTGCCACTGAGACCAGACTAGAAACTTAGACTTCAGATCCTGGGGCAGACACCATTGTACATTGATTTCAGGGGGCCATACTTTTTTCCCCTCAGTTTTCTCCTTGACAAAATGAATCTGAAAATACCAAGCAGCTGATAGAAATATTCAATTATTCTAGATAAAGAAATGAACACATTTTAAGTATAATTTCTTTTAGATATGTCACGTTCTGTTAAAACTGGAGAAGACGGATACCCACCAAGTGGAATACAAATTTATAATTGATTTACATAGTTCCAAACAGAGGCAGGAGACTCAGATTGTTGGGAAATGGCTCTGACAGAAAGAGGTCTCGTTTTTTGCTCTCTGGTTGCTCTGCCAATGATCTTGGAGGAGTCACTGGAGCTTCATGAAAATATTCAAGCCTGGTATCCTTGGCTGAACTTTGTTTCCATTTCACCTCAAAGTCTTGATCTATATTTATTAAGCCCTCACAACGCTGGCCCAGTGGTGTTGGATTACTGAGATATGACTCAGTTTCATTCATTTACTGGCATTTACTGAGTACCTGCTATGGGCCAGGCTAGAGGACAGGGGATGGGGCCATGAAGAACATGAGGGTCCCTGTGCTCAAGGCTTATAGCAGGAGAAAACCTTGCAAAACTTTGGGTATTTTAAAAGCTCTTTGAGTTCCAGCCACAAAAGCCTCCGTTTTTCAGTTCTTCAATCACCTCCTTTTTGTGTAAACTCTACTTGAAATGCCCTTGGCTCCCTCTGCCTGCCCTCCACTTCCCCCCATCCCTAACCTCACACTTTGCATGGGTCACTCTACTTACCTCAGTTTAAATGTCACATCTTTGGGACAGGTTGCCTCGCCACATGCTCTCCTAAATGCTTTTGCTCTGCGGCATTTATTACCATAATAAACAAGGAAGTGGGGTTAAAATAATGATGGTTGTTGAACGTATGTCTCCCCGACTAGACTGTAACTTCCGTTCTGTAAGGGCCTGTTTCATTCTGTTCATTGCTATACCCCTGAGCACCGGGTGCAGGGCCTGGAGATAAAATGAATAGGGGGAGCAGCCAGTTCTACCAGGATAGAGTGGGGGAGGGTGAATACCAACAGCTTCATACAAGATTTGCTACAAGTCTCAGGGCTTGACAGCTCAGGGGTCAGGTTTTCATATCGAGTCCCCTGTGTAGCTAGGCTCCCATAGAGTCTTTTCTAGAGTTTTGCAAATGTAGCTAAACAGGTTTGTGAGTTCATTCATTTGTAAGAACTTAAGTTTGTGTTCCCCTGTCTCCACATTGGACACTGCCCCATGTATTAATCCCAAGTACAATCAAGGATCAGAGAAGTGAATGGTACACATAAGAATATTCCTACATGTTTGCTAATAGTCGAATGACTCAGTGACTTCAAAATATTGGAAGCACCTTGATTTATAAAGCCGTCTTATCTGGAATTTTCAAGGGATCACGGTCAAATAGTAACAGGCAAATTGATCAAGTGGTCATGTTTTATGTATAAGACCATCAGTGCAGAGAGCAATTGATTAAAGTGGAAACAGCCCATCTTTCTTCCTAGCTTCCTGCTCTGCCATTGCCTTGCTAATAAGAGCCAAGGCCTCATTAGGACAAGCCTCAGCTGTGCCATGGGCATGTTTGAACTTGCCTGCCCTGTCACTTACTGGCCAGTCCTGACCCTTTGGGAAAGAGACTGGGAACCCTCAGAGATTGCGTCTGTATGCAGCAGGGCCTTCTCTGGTCTCCAGTGTAGCCCTTGCCCCCTTCCTCCTTTCTGCTTACACAAAACTGTTCCCTTATGAGGCACATGAGGAAGTTCCGAGCAAATACCCCAGAGTGACTCCGGAGAACACTCCCACTACCACTCACTCTGTTCAACTTTGAACAAGGTAATTAACCTCTCTGTGCCTCAGTTTCCTCAGCCAAGCAGGGCTAATAAAGTCAGTCCCCCTTTGGGTTATGTTACATATACCAAACGGGACCTGACACATAGAGGGCCCGGCTCACGGTGGCTGCTCTGGACATTGCAGTTACTGGAAGTATTACTATAGATTTCTCCTACATGTGACCAGGATCCACATAACTCAGGTGCAGGAGTTTATCTTGGTGGATGGTCCTCTCTCCCTCCAGGACCCCTGCATGAGATTTCCAAGGGCAAGGACCAAAGGATACAATCACCAAGTGTGCTGGAGGGTTCCCTGCTAAGAGTCCAGCTCCTGGGCTGTGCTTGCTCCAGACCGTGAGGGAGGTGGGGAGGGAAGGCTGTGTAACAAGAGAGGCCACAGCTGACTGGGAGGCAGGCTGGGTCCTTGGGAAACTTGTTCTAATCTTAGAAGGTATGCCTTGGCATTCTGCTGTGGCCTGAAGGACAAATGCCCTAGGCCCCAGGCACGCGTGCACGCACACATACATGCACACACACACATGCACACACATACACGAACACATTGTCACTTGACTCCCACTGGAGAAGCAGGAGTGGCCGCCAGCCACGGGTGTTTATGTGGAGCTCCAGGTGCTGCAGCACACCCTGGGGCTCCAGGCCACCCTGGCCAGGCAGCTCCCTGGAGCCAACACCACCCTTCAGACTCAAAGGAGCTCTCAGCGAAATCATGTTTATTATTAGACTCGCCATTGTGAGAGTAGCACAGAGCAGGGAGTTTCTGAACTTTGGAGAATAACAAATTGTATATTATTTTTCTCCTGGGTGAGTAAATCCACCTAGCGGACCCCTGCCACCTGTGAAGATGCACTTCTGTCCCCCTTCCCCTTTGCCCTAAAAAAAGAAAAGAAGAAAAACGGTTCAGAGGCTGCCAGATGGAGTAGGTTGAACTCAATCTGCTCCACTGCCTCTCCGTAGCCTCTGGTGGGGGCAGGAAAGAGGAGAGAAAAATGACAGTGTGTCACCCCCAGGGGGGTGGCTGGCTTTTGCCTCCTCCTCCAGCCCCCTCTCCATCTCCTTTGCTGGCATTCCTGCTTGTCTTCTGGCTCTGCCATCACCTTATAACACAAGCCAAGATTCAGCCCTGGTTTTATCTGACCCAGGCCCTCTGCTCTGGCCACTTACCCTTTATGAGCACTCTTCCTGTGACTTGCCATCTCTCCCTGCTTCCCTCCCAGTCCTACTCCTCTGCTAGGCTCCTCGGATCTATAAATGACACCCCTGTCTCCCCAGAAGCCAGACCTGAGAATCTGGCCAGCACCCTGACTCCTCTCTGCACCTACCCGGTCAATCACCAATTCAACCTTCCTCCTAAACTGCTTTTGAGTCCTATTAATGATGTGCACTCCATGAACTGCACCACAGTCCAGGCTACCATCCCCTCTAGTTTCAAAGATTCCTAAGGTCAGCAGAATATTGGCTCCAACCCAATGGATCCAAGCCATCCGGAAAATATCTCCTCATTCTTAGATGGTCTTAGATGTTCATGGTCACCCCTGGGCCCAGTTCTCTGCCTCTGTTGAATCTTCCTCCTCCAATCTCTTAAAAGGTGGGAGCTTCACCTGCTCTGTTCTCAGGAACCCCTAGAGCCTGCTTCATGTCTGACGTGTGGTGGGGACTCACCTATTGAGGAAAGTTCTGCTACTAGCTGGTGACGGTGGTTGTACAATACTGTGAATGTAATTAATACCACTCAGTTGTACACTTTAAAATGGTAAATTTTATGTCATGTATATTTTATCATAAAAAGATCTCATCAAAAAAAAAATACCTATTGAGTAGAAAAACCAGTAAACTTTACCTCTTGAAGCAGTACCTTAACCCCACAAATGTGGGCCCCAGATCCTCTTGATTCTCACTCTTCCCCTTTAAAAAGAACCTGCAAATATTAAATAAGCGGCTGCTGCATGCAGGAGAACTTTACTGAAGCCTTGTGGATTACAGGAAGAGGTCCTGCTGACACCACACAGCTAACAACTGTAAATTAAGGATTAGAGATTCCTGATCACCACAATCCTTTCAGACATCCTACTGCCACAAGTTTCTTCCTTTTTTGCCACTTCATCTCAGAATAGGCGGGCCTGTGTTCATGTCTCAACTCTCGCCAACATTCACTCTTCCCAAATGTAGCTCATGTCCCCCTGGGCAGACTCAGGCCCAACAAGAAGCTCAGGCCGGTGATGAGATCTTTCGGAGCCAGGATTCACCCTCCACGGGAGGCAGTGTGGTTGTCAACATCTCATCTTCTGCCATCCATGGCCTTGGCGGTGGCCCCCAGCTGGTCTACCTGCCTCCTGCCTCCCTACTCCCCACTCCCTAGCCCTGGCCAGCCTGCTTGTTACACTTCTACACTGCAGCCAGAGGGAGCTTGCAAAAGAAATATGATGGCTTTGCTTTTTTGCTGAAAACTGCCCAATGACTTTAAATGGTCCTTAGAATGGCAGCCTAACTTAGGGGTCCTTCACCCTGTGGCCTCTGTTCCTCTGCAGCCTCATCTTGCACTCTGCCGGGATGCCCTATACCAGACCTGGGAGCATCTTGTTACTCCCTAAGGCTCCGGCCTTGAAGTCCTCACAAAGGAATGAGCAGCTCTGCTAACCCTTCAAGCTTGGCCAGGTTAGCACTTCCCCCTGCCAGCCTCCATGGGTGCCTCTGGCCAGGCTGGGTGCCCCTGCTGTGCCCTTCACCCTGTCCTTCCATGAACACAGTGCCTCAGCTCCATGTCACCTCCGCTGCCCCTCAGAGGTCATGGTCAACACCCAGTGGCTCTCCATCAGATTGCCATCCTGTGCACTCATACACTGTGTGTTCACTTGCTCATTTGTTCAGTTCCTCTCCCTCCCCGCTGGAATGAGCGCTCCAGTGAAAAGCAAGGACTTTCTCTTCTTCACCATTGTGCTCTCAGGACGCATAGTGGATGCTGGTAAATACTTGAGTACCTGAATTAATTTCCCATGGCCACAATAACAAATGACCACCAACCTAATGGCTTGTGCACGTATAACACAAACTTATTATCTTACAGTTCTAGGGGTCAAAAGTTCAAATTGGGTCTCATCAAACTTAAGCTGTTGGCAGGCTGCATTTCTCCTGGCGGCCTTTGGGGAGAGGCCATTTTCTTGTCCTTTCTGGTTTCCAATGGCTGCATGCATTTTTCTGGTTTGCATCCCCTTCATCCATCTTCAAAGCCAGCTTTAGTTTGTTGAGTCTTTCTCACCTGCCATCACTCTGACTCTCACTCTTCTGCCATATTTTTCCACTTTTAAGGCCCTCATCAGAACATAGGGCTCACCCACATAATCTCTGTATTAAAGTCAGCAGACTGGCAACCTTAATTCCATCTGCAACCTTCATTTCCCTTAGCTGTTTAACCTAACATACACAAGTTTCAGGGTTTATTATCTGGACATCTTTGGAGGCCAATATTCTGCCCACCATACTGACTAACCTAACACACCTTAAATACTTGCTTAATTGTCCCTGTTCCCCAGTAACCCGTAGACCATACTCACCCTGTTCTCTGTGTACCTCTTAGTGAGTGTGCTTTCATTCACTGTGTCCTTAGATCCTCACGACTCTCCCATAAGGAAGGCAATGCAGATATTATGCCCATTTTACAGATGAGGAAGCGGAGGCTCCAAAAGCTCATGTATCTTAACCAAAGTCACACAAAAGGAAGGCTATGGATGCAAGACTGCTCGGGACCTCCCTGCATTTGGCGGTAGGCGAGCATATAAAATTACAACAATATAATCAGAAGGAGAAGGAGGAGAGGAGGAAAAAGATGACACCACCACCACATTCTTCTTTTTAATAGTACCGTCTTCCAAGGGTAACAGCAGATTCCCTCCAATAGCTTGAGTTCCCTAGAATGGATTGAAACACACATTATTATGGTGTCTACTCCCAGAGCAATTCTTCTAATCAGTAAATCATGTAACTTCCTGGTCACTCTAGCCCAAGGAAGAAAGTCTGCATGTTGTAGCACAGCCCGCGTGTAACAGCCTTCACTGAGCACTCCCCAGGTGCTGAGAGGGAACGTGCGGTCTGAGCTGGCACCACGCTGGCTCTGAGGGCTGTTACCCTCTTGGATACTCCTCATCACAGTGCAGTGACAGAGGTGTTGCCAACCCGATTTTACAGATGATGAGAAGTCAAGTGATGTTCCCAAGGTCATCTATGCAGCTAATACATCCTAGAACCTGAATTCAAACTTAGATATGCCGTTCTCAGGACAAGCCAAATCTTTCCATTTTTCTACCTCTCTTCTGTCTCGCTTTTTACTTAGACTATGTTGAACTAATGTTTCCCAAAGACATCATGCTCTTCCATGCTTTTGGCACTTCACACGTGCCAGCCAGTCCCTGTACCTGGAACATGCCCCCCCCCCACTCCCACCTTACACAATCACTTACTCATCCTTCAAGATTCTGCTTAAGCATCACTTTCTCTGTGAAGCTTTCCTTGATTCACCCAGGCAGATTAAGTGCCCCTCCCTCTAAGCTTCTACTGCAGTGCTATAAATTTCTCAACTACAGCTAGGGGCTTTTATCATTGTTTTATTACCAATCTGTCTTTCAACTAGACTAGATGTTCCTTGAATGCCAGGACTGTGAAACTTCATCTTTATATAGGTGTTCAATAAATGGTCATGGAATGAATGAATAAATGAACAACCGTAGACTGAGTGCTCCTAAGTGTCAGACCCTCCATTGGCACTTGACACCAAACTCAACCTGTTTTCTTCCCAGACCTGTAGACTCTCCTGGCCTCATGTTAGAAGATGCCTTAGAGGTGTCTGCAGCTGCAAGGCATGCTGGGTCAGGGAAGGGCAGAACCTGGGGGTGGAGGATGCTGAAGAGGGGGAGGGAAGACAGGAGGAAGGACAGAAACAAAGCTGGTCTCTCTGCTTTGGCCACTCCTACCCACCAACTAACAGAGGAAGTGGAAGACATTTTTTAAAATAACAGTTCTATTGAGATACAATGTACCAACCATACAGGTCACCCATTTAAAGTATGAATGAAATGGGTGTATACTCACAGACATATGTAACTATCATCCCAATCAATTTTGGAACATGTTCATCATCTGAATAAAAATAAACCCCACGCCCTTCAGCTATCTCTCCCCTTGTCTTCTCATCCTCTCTAGGCAACTATTCACCTACTTCCTGTTTCTGTAGACTCTCCCATTCTGCACACTTCCCACGAATGGAATCACAGAACACATGGTCTTTGGGGCCTGGCTCCTTTCACTTAGCAGGATGTTTTCTAGGGTCATCTGGTTTAGTATAAATTAGAGCCTCAGTCCTCTCCATAGCTGGAAACCATTTCCTAATATGGAGGTGTCGCATTTTGTGTCTCCATCCTCTGAATGGACATGGACTTCATATTTTCATTCAGCTGTTTGGTTTGACACAGAGCTTCGGACAGCTGGGATGCAAGGGTTATTCAAGACCTAGGTCATGACCCTCAGAGCCATAAAATTAAATTTAGCCTCATTTATTTTTTAGTTGCTAGATACCATGCACACCAGTTTCTCAAGTATGATATGAGTTCAGGGATGGGGTGAGAGTGTCTGTTAACCTCCTACCTTGGTAATAAAATAGTCCACCAAAATGGCTGAGTCAAGACGTCCCATTCTTGAGCAAAGAATAACTGGAATCTATGGGGAGCACACCTTAGCCAACTGCATTCTGCCTGGGACTTCTGTAACCCAGAGGGAGTAGAGGGACAAGAGATTAGGTGGTATCCTGGACATCAGGAGGAGCTGGTTGACCTATAGGCAACATTCAGTGATAGATAACAATTATCTAACACTTCTTACATGCCAGCCCCGGTGCTAAGCATCCTATATTCATTAAATACTTCCAATGACCTTATAACATAAGTGCTATCATTATCATACCCATTTTACAGATAGGCAATCTGAGGCACAGAGAAGTTAGGTAATTTTTGCAAGGCCACAGAACTGGTAAATGCAGAGCCAGGATTTGAACTTAGGCAGTCTGTCTCAGAACCTGAGCTCTATGCTACCTTGTAAAACATCGGTGTCCCCTGCCTGGGACGGACAAGGCTAACTCTGAATCTTATTGGGACTCTGGGCTTATTGGCCTATTTCCTGCTGACCATGGAAGAAGGCTGGTGTAGCTGTCAGACAACAGGACACCTGCTTGCATCTTGGGGTGGAGCAAAGGCTAATGGATGTCAGATAATCTCATTTACAGACAAGGAAACTGAGACCCCGAGGAGTTCATACCCAACCTATATGAGAAGACCAAGGCCGGGATCTGACTCTGAATTTGTCTCTCTGATTTATATCCTCTCCACGCAGCCCTACCCCCACCAGACTCAAAATAATTTCTTTCCTTATGCTTGTATGACAGTTACCAGGTTTTAGAGAGAAATTTTCCACACATCATCTGCCAGGTGACATTGATAAAGTCCTATCACTATAATGACACTCAGTGAGAATCTCTCTCTCCTCTCTCTATTATCCCCTCCTGCCCCTTGGCTGCTGCTACCTGGGAATTGACCCAGATACTGACCATGCCTGTATCGTCACCACTAAACATGCTGAGCACTACCTGGAGGACCCTCCCAGACATCTGCAGCCATGGACTATGCTGATTTTAAAACCCTGTGTGTCCCTGGGTTGCAGCACCCAGTCCTTGCAACACCAAGTCCTAGGAAGAAATTGGAAGCCCTGGAGGTCCCAAATGGAGACAGGTGCCCAGGGTCAGGTGCCTGTGGGTGCTTTTTGTGAACAGACACCTCATGCTGTTCTCCCAGGGTGAGAGCTGCAGAGGCAAGGACCTGCCACTTCAATCCACAAAGCCTGTGAGCGGATATGCAGGAGATATCTGGGACTTGATTTTTTTTGGTCTTATGTGAACTCTTTGATCACACGTGTTTGTTCGCGTATGCCCGGTTCTATTTTTCTGTCTTATCTGTTTGTTGTTGCTCTTCTTCTCTGCCTCTTCTACCTTCCTCCCTCCCCTCAAAAAGGCTGTTCACTCCTTGAGGACCATCGCTTTTATCCCAGGGAACTCCACCGTGTCTAGGGATGCTCAAGAAAGGATGAATGAATGACCCAACAGCATGGATGGGGGACACAGCATTCAGGGGTAACATTCAGGATTTCTTGCCCTGTCTTTTGGCCAAAGAAATCTTCTGGGCCCGACCCATCCCATCTGCAATCTACACTAAAGGGTCTTTGCAGCTCCTGTTAGGATACCAGGAATGCGTCCCCTTGCTTTGTGGATGAAAGGCACCTCAGTGTGAACAGACAACCCCAAGTCCAGTCTGTGACCTCTTCACTTCCCTGCTCTACACTGCCTCTGATTTTATGCAGTCCTGTGAGTTCACCTGTCTTCTTAACAAGTGGCTCTCCAAGTTTTGTTTCCAGCCTGAACTCTGCCTCCGAACTCCAGACTTGGGTGTAAATTCAGTTTCCATCTTGGATGTTTACCAGGCATTTCAAACTTCCATAGCCAAGAAAGGACTATTCATTCCCCATGTAGCCCCACCCACATCTCTCCCCTCAAAAAACCTTCCCCAGCACAGGAGAAAGTACCCAAGCATCCCATTACCCAAGGCAAACTCCCAGGGGTCGTCCTCGACCCTCATTTCCCCTTACCCTCCATACCCAGTGCATCAGCAGTTCCTAGTAGACCCACCTCCAAAGCCCATCCCCTGCTGTGAGCCTGGTCCACTCTGCCAGCACTTTTCCGAGGACCCCTACCAACTCCTGCCTCCTGCCCTCTCTACACGCACTCCCAACTGTCCTCCAGGCAGCCTCTTGATGTAGATTCAGGTCACATCCCTCTTTGAAACCCTCCAGTGGCATCTGACTCACTCAGAACCAAACACAAACTGTGGGCCCAGGTCCCCGGGCCACCTCACGTGTTCCCGGCCCCCTCCGTGCACAGCATATGCCTGACACACTTCTCTCTTCTGTCCCTCAACCTTTGTTCCTATCGGTGCTGCTGCTCTGAACAATTTTCCTCCTCCCTTTTCCTTAACTTGGATGCAATTCAGATGCTCCCTCTTCAAAGCGGTCTTCCCACATCCCCGTGGAAAAAGTGCCCTGTTTCATTTTCCCATCGGAGTTTCTCTGTGCATGTGTTTGTTGCTGGACTAGCCGCTCCTGAGGACCAGGAGCTCTGTCTTGTTCACTGACATGCCCCAAGGCATAGAATGGGAAATATTATTGACAAGAGATTGAATAAAATAACTTTTCTAGTAAAGGTGTAGAGTTAGTAGAGCATGTTGGTGTGGAAAGAGCTAGAGTTTCAGAATCCAGAAAATTCTCATGCTCATGCTTGCTAACTTGAATAACAAGTTACTTAGCAACTCTGGGCTCCAGCTTTCCCTTTTAGAAGAGGCAGGGATTACAGCAAACATACCAGCTGCTATAAGGACAGTGCCTGCCACATAGGAGGGGCTCTGGGTAGGCAGGTTGGTCAAGTGGACCTACCTGGTTCCCACTCCAGTGCCCTCTCTGTCATCCCAGGGTGGTAATGGAGAGATGTGGGGATGAATTGAGGAGCTAGGGCAAGGGAGGGGTGTGAAAGAAGGTTCTGGAGCTGTTGCAGCACCCCAGAGAGGGTCTGTGTTGATCCTTTTGAGGTGACAGTGTAAGCATGGTCACATTGGAGGAAGTGAGCACTCTGCATGGCCGTCTGGCGGACTGAGGAAGCTAGCATATTTTGAGGCTCTGGGCAGCCTGTTTCTGGTGAGCAAGAAAACTTTCCTTTTATTTATTTATTTATTTTTTTGAGACGGAGCCTCAAGCTATCCCCCTGGGTAGAGTGCCATGGCATCACAGCTCATAGCAACCTCCAACTCCTGGGCTCAAGCGAGTCTCCTGCCTCCGCCTCCCAAGTAGCTGGGACTACAGGTGCCCACCACA
>CAUYQV010174275.1:0-13349 GCA_963574575.1 Galagoides demidoff | reverse complement strand
CAATTTGAAATATTTTCATCAAACCTGTTAACATAGCCTTTATGTCATTCTCATAGTTGTGAGATCAAATTCTACATGTAGGATACTTTAATTTTTTTGAGGTATCGCCATACAATTTTCCATAGAGAGTGTAGTAGTTTGCATTTCCACCAATAGCATCTAAGAATTCTTTTCTCTCTGCAAGCAGGCCAGCCTCTTTTGTTTGGGCACTTTTTAGTATTGTCCATTCTCACTGGAGTTAGGTGCTATTTCATTGTGGCTAACAGACATTTTGTTCTTCATATCTTTATACATTTAGATTCATTAAAAATATGTGAATTCATATAAATAATTGAACCAAATAAAAGACTATAATATTTACATTTTTGGTAGAATAGGAATAAAATAGGGAGCTGGTATTTATGCAATATTTCTTGTATTTATACAACAAATGATTAAAAGAGAACAACATCTAGTTGACGACTTACTCCATGTGATTCAGACCATGAAAGATTCTTTTTTTTTTTTGAACTCTAAACTCCACTTCCAACTTAACTGTAAGTTTTTTTGTAAATAAAAAATGCCATATATTGCAAAATAATGAATAAATAAAAGAGAACAAAGGTATATCTTAAGACTACTTTGGTGGATGAACAACAAGGGTGGTGAACAACAGTTTCAACATTTTTCTTCTTAAGAGTTGTTCAAGGCCAGGTGCAATGGCTTGCCTCTATAATCCTACCACTCTGGGAGACAGAGGTGTGTGGATTGCCTGACCTCATGAGTCCAAGACCGGCCTGAGCAAGAGCTAGACCCCTCTCTCTAAAAATAGCCAGGTGTCGTGTTGGGCCCCTGTAGTCCCATCTACTTGGGAGACTGAGGCAAGAGAATCACTTGAACCCAAGAGTTTGAGGTTGCTGCGAGCTATGAATGATAACACAGCACTCTACCAAGGGCAAGAAAGTGAGATTCTGTCTCAAAAAAAAAAAAGGAAGAGGAAGAAGAATTATTTAAACCCCTGTGTGCATATACCAGGCATAGCATCATAGCATATGCACTGGTATTGATGATGATTTACTGTGTTTATATGCCTGGCATTGTTCTTTCTTTCTTTTTTTTTTTTTAATTTATTATTGGGGATTCATTGAGGGTACAAGAAACCAGGTTTCACTGATTGCATTTGTTAAGTAAAGTCCCTCTTACAATTGTGTCTTGCCCCCCAAAGGTGTAGCGCACACCAGGACCCGCCCCCTTCCCTCTTTTCTTCTCTCTGCTATTCCCTTCCCCACCCCTCCCTCCTTTTTTTCTCTCTGCTCTCCCCTTCCCCTACTGTGTCATTAATTCTCCTCATATCAAAATTGAGTACATAGGATTCATGCTTCTCCATTCTTGTGATGCTTTACTAAGAATAATGTGTTCCACTTCCATCCATGTTAATACAAAGGCTGTACAGTCTCCATCTTTTTTAATGGCTGAATAGTATTCCATGGTATACATATACCACAGCTTGTTAATTCATTCCTCAGTTGGTGGGCATTTAGACTGTTTCCATGTTTTGGCAATTGTAAATTGAGCTGCAATAAACAGTCTAGTGCAAGTGTCCTTATGATAAAAGGATTTTTTTCCTTCTGGGTAGATGCCCAGTAATGGGATTGCAGGATCAAATGGGAGGTCTACCTTGAATTAGGCCTGGAATTTTTTTTAAAAATGGCATTGCTTGTAAAATTATCTTGTGCATAAGATTCTATATATAGTATTTTTATGATGTTGCCATAGCTTTAAAAACTGCAAAAATAATTATTCATTATATTCAAAGTATTTGGGCCATTATTGTTTATTAGTAACTTAATTTGAACACATATATGCATAGTGTTTAAATAATTTTATTAAAAAATACTAAACTAAATAAGATGATAACCCTAAAGTAATGTAATTTGCCAATATATGTAGCTGTAAAAAGAAATGACTGAAAAGCAATGATGTGATCAGTTTCCAAAATGAAGTTATGGGAGTTTGGGCAGGAAAGCATGGTAATGGAAAGGTGGTTTTCAATGTCTTAAGACTATATTAGGGTTTTAAAATTAGGTAGAATATATTTATAGTCAGTTCTATTCATGAATAATAGAAGTTATGAAATATTGAGAACATATGAACATATTTCTTGCATTGGTAAGTAATACTTTCTATCTTTACTATCATTTCTGTCAAAATTGTCATTGAGGCTAATTCCTTACTAAGGACAGGTTTTGTTTTTTTTTTTAAGTTTAGAAGAAAACAAAAGTTGATCTAGAATGAAGAAGGTGCAACTTTAATTACTAAAAAAGAAAAAATAAATATCTCTAAAATTAAATAATTGAAACTACCTAAAGTAGAGAAAATAAAGAAGAGCATCCATATTTGGTAGATTTTCAAGAGGTTGCAAATTATCTATTTCCACCCACCAGAACTTAGTTTACCAACTTCTTGAATCTAGTGTCACCTTTTATGAATAGATAAATTTTTGTTGTGACAGGTTTTGATTATTTTTTATCTTTTGTATATCTACTGGCAATTTTCTTTATGATTATCCTTGGGGTTTATAAGAATCATAGTTAATTATATTTTGATGTAAGCTGAAAATAACTTCGATCAAAGGCAAAACGTTATATTTTTAGTCTTTCTGCACACACATTTTATTTAATGACATCACAATTTATGCCTTTCTCTATGGTGCCTCTGTTAACAAATTATTGCAGCTATAATTTTTCTGTTGTTGTTACAGAATATTACAGGGATACCCACATCTTGGTTACATAATTTGCTTTTGTACATTTTAAGTCAAGGTTATCAATGTGCCCTTCACCCAGAATATGTGCATTATGCTGGTTAGGTATAAGCTATACTAGTTTTTAATATTTTTGCCTTTAAAATTTTACATTTTTGTATAGTTAAAAGTGATTTACACATTTCCTGTGAAACACTGAGTACTCTGAATATGACTAGTGATTTACCTTTACAAGTGAAGTACTTTCATATGTTTTATTATTTTTTTCTAAGACATGTCTCATGGTGATATGTTTTTGTTTGGTTAAGCATGTCTCTATATCTATTTCTTTAGATGGATTTATGCATATAGTATTTTTAGTTGGCTTTTTTAAAAAAAATTAGCACTTTAAATATGGGAGAACCTCCATAGTTAACCACCTTCCTACCTTGACCACCTTCTTAAGTTAACCTAATTGTCATAGACTGGACATGCACTACATGTTTGTATCACTACAGGAGACCTAGTTTCTTGTGTTGGCCACCTCCAGATGTTGAGAAATTTGTTACAGTCCTTTGATAGGTTGAATTACAGAGCATCTACTTTATACTAACCCAGTCCTCCTTGGCCTAAAAGATTTATTTTACAAAGTCTGCTGATAGCCGTACAGAAGTTTCCTTATATGTAACAAATCTCTTTTCTCTTGCTACTTTCAAGATTCTTTGTCTTTGACTTTTAATAAATTGATTATAAGGTCTTGAAGTGTTCATTTTGAGTTTGCCTTTCTTGAGATCCTTTTACCTTCATGAATTTTGATGACTATATCCCTTCTAAGACTTGGAAGTTTTTAACCAATATCTCTTTAACTAAGTTTTTTTTTCACTGTTTTTCTTCTTTTCATTTTTTTAGAAATCCCAAAATTCATAAATTTATTTATTAATGGTGTCACAAAGGCCATCATGTCTTCTTTCCTCTTTTTCAAATTTTTTCTTTGTCCCTCTAATTGGCTAATATCAAGTGACCTGTTTTTGAATTCATTGATTATTGATTTCATATGATTGAGTCTGAACAGTGGGAAAAGTAAAGTATTTTAACAACTGCTGTTAGGAAAAATAGACACATCCATGTAAGGGAATAAAGTTAGAGCCATGCCTTAAACCACATAAAAATTAGTTTAGAATGGATTAATGACTTAAATATATAATCTGAAACTGTAAAACTTCTAGAAGGAAATACAAAAAATGCTCCCCCACATTGGTCTTGGGGACCATTGTTTGGCTATGATGTCAATAACAAAGGCAACAAAAGCAAAAATAAATAGGTGAGACAAAATCAAAGCTTGTACACAGCAAAGGAGACAGGCAACAAAATGAAAAGGCAATTTATTGATTAAGGAAAATATTGTCAAGACATTCGTCTGTTTTGAGGTTAATATCCAAAATGTATGAGGAACTTACATAGCTCAATGGCAAAAATAGCACCACAGTTTAAAATATTTTCCCAAGGAAGATGTACAAATAGTGAACATGTATGTGAAAAGGTGCTCAGTAGCACTAATAATCATGGAAATGCAAATTAAATCCAAAATGAGGTATTACTTCATACCTATAGGAATGAAAATGACATGAGATAAAAAGTGTTGGTGAGGATGTGGAGAAAAGAAAATCCTTTTTTAATGATTTCTACTAATTTACTCTTAGTAGGAATTTACTATGGTAGGAATCTCTGTATTCCTGCAATCTCAACTACTTGGCTACATATCCAAAGTAAGTGAAATTGGTATCTCAAAGTGATATCTGCATTCTATTGTTTATTGCAGCATTATTCATAATAAACAGCATATTGATGGAAGCAACCATATGTATCCATCAAAGATTGCATTGATAAAAAGTGATGTGTTTATATTCCATATTTACATAAACATATATGTTTGTGTATGTTTGTGTGTGTATATATGATTAATAAAAGAAAGATATATTATGATTTTCTGGAAATGGATAACCCTAAAGGATATTATGCTGCACAAAATAAGCCAAAAATAAATAGACAAACATGATGTGAACTCACTAATAGGTGGAGTCTAAAAATATTGAATTAATGGAAATACAGTGTTGAATGTCAATTGCTTGACTCGAGAAAGGAAGATATTGGTTCAAGGGCACACACATTCAGTTATAGGTTGAACACATTGTGGGTCCTCAGTATCTAATCTACAGCATGCATGGTGATGGATCTATAAATTTGAATGTGATACGTATTATACAATTTATGTGTAATGGTATTGGATTGATAAATACAGTATAAATGAAATTATTTGTTGTGCACTATGAATGTATTGATATATTGGAATATATATCAATCCAATATTTTACAATTTTTAAAGGGAATAAAATGGATGTGCCATTGCTTTTGTTACAAGGGAAATAGCCTTGGAGATACCACTCTTCTGCTCTTGTATCGCACCAGCCACTTGATCAAGCTTGGGTAAGTCTCTGAAATAATAAGCAATTATAATTCCTTACTGCCAATGCCATCATAAACTTGTCAGGCCTACAGGAACTGGCAGTTGATAGCAGACATATAAGGGATCCCAGATGGGACTAAAGAACTATCTACCGATGTCAATCCAAACTGTCATTCCACAGCATTTTGATTAAGTAAATGCTGCTTCTTTTAAGGCTGTGTGCTTTGAGATTATTTGTTGTACATAATATGCTAAAAGAATGGTACCACGATTAGGGCACTGCTGCAAGAAATATTTAATATATGTAGAATTTATTTGGTGTCTGGACTTTGTGCAGATAGTAAAAAGCAGCAGAAAATCTATTAGCCAAGTTTAGAAAAAGAGTGAGCAGTAAAGTGAAGCCTGAAAATGTTGCCAAAAACAAACATTACTATAGCAGGTGGAAAAAGTGTTGACCCTGATAATTTTAATTGACTCTAGCAAATAAACAATTTGTATTCATTGCATTTTGAAATAAACTGTTTAGTTCTGCAAAATGATAGAATAACAAACTTCAAACTCTTTTTTCTCCAGAGTAATATTAACAAACCAGTATAAACTGTCAGGATGAACTTTGTCAGAGTTCTGGAAAGCAGTGAAATGAGTGTAATGAAAATGAGCAAAAAATCAATAAAACGTCAACTTGAAAATAGGAAGGATGTCCTCAGCAATAATCCTCTGAGGCACCAACAGTCATTCAGACAACAACTAGTAGTCTCAGTATGAAACATGTATCCCTCATTTCAGAGGGAGGAGAGTAGACCTCATGTACAATTTTTTTGTATTTGCCTATTCAAACAAGTCTGGAGGCTACCTAGAATACTCATGCATATCCTGATATGCCTAACTCAGAACTCATTCTACATAAACCAGGAGGCATTGTTGAAAATGTGATAAGGGGAAAGAAAAGCCTACAGCTGCCTGGAGCAAGAGAATAAAGTTGAGACATAAATTAGTCTGCCTAAGGCTTGGAAAGAAAATCTGGGTATACAGCTTCTCTGGGAAATTAGGGTATCCAAAAGTGCCTATGAATACTATAGATTTTAGAATGTCTTGTTCATACCCAGGGAAAAATACATGCTCAGAAAATTCCTGATAAAACCCTATAATAAATGCTAAAGGTATAGAGCAGCTGAGAAAAAAAAAATCAAAGAGATGAGAAGTTTAGTCTTTTTTTTAGTATAGAAGACTAAATTTATGGGGAAAATCATAGCAAAAAATACCCCAAAATTCTGAATGAAAAATGAGAATGGATATTTTGTATTTATTAAGAGATATCTTTCCAGGTGTAAAATATAAAATCACTCCAGAACTCAAAAATAATAAAAAAAGAGAAAATTGGCAAAAAATGTAGATAACATCTAAGGCCAATATTTCCTAAGATAAATATTATTAGTTCTTATGGTTTAAAGTTTGGCATATACCTACCTCATATTAAAAGATAAAAGTTAAAGGCTATGGCCAAATAAAAAATAGTGGCAGATTGAATTAAATCTGTACACAAAAAGGAAGGACCATTGAATGGGGATAGAGTTTTAGGCCCATCTAAAATAGTAAGTAGGGGCGTTGAAACCTCATGGAGCATGAAATTGGTATTGACCTTTGGCTGGAAAATGTACAATCTTTAGTTATTAAAAATCAGATAATGAACACTGAAATATTAAGAAGTGAACAACAGTGCTAGACAGCAATGATACTCGCATTTTGAACCTTCTATCTCACTGGAGTAAGTAAAGAAATAATTAACATCCCATGAATATTCTTACCACAACTGCTGAGAAATATAAGTTCACAGTCAAAATTTATATAAGTAAGGGAATAAACCACCATGTGCAAAATTCAGCAGCAAAACATTAAAAAAGTCAGCTTTGCGAAAGCTGTCTATAATGGAATGTGTAGATAGAATATAAAAAGTATATAATTAAAAGAATAAAATAAATTATATCAAAAACTGACAAATGCATTGTTAAAAGTTGTGACTATAATATCTGGAAATTCAAGCCAATGTAAAGATGAAAACTAGTCGAGAGTAAAGACAAAAAACCTTGCCCTCATTATATAGAATAAGTATAAATAAACAGTGGAATACAGAGTTGGATAAAAATTAACATATTGATATTAAGAAAGAAAAAGAAAACATGAAAAATAGTTAAAGACATAGAAAATTGACTATGTTTTAATTTCAGAAATAAGAGGAGAGCACGGAACAAAGGACAATGAATGATCCCAGGAAAAAATTAAACATTCAAACATTGTAAGATTGAGGAACAACCCTTACAGTCTAAATTTGAAAACAGAAGATGGGAAGAAAAGAGAGAGAAAGACAAAGAGAGTACCCACCTCATCCAAACACCTTCACTAGAAGACAAAGAGAATACCAAAGTCTCAAAAAACAAACAAAAAGTAGAGGACCTAATAAGGGGGTAATATTCAGACTGATGAAATACATCTCAAAAAAAAAAAAGCACAGAAGACTTTGAAAGACTATCTTCAAAATGTTGAAACAAATCAATAAATAACTATACACAGTGAAACTATGTTTTTAAGAATAGTGCTGAATAATGATATTTTCAAACAGCACATATTGAGAGAATAATAAGTATAGAAAAATCTTTAATTAGAAGTATAAGAATAGAATAAATATAGAAAAATTTCAAATAGAAAGGGGATAATCCAAAAAGGACAAGTCAGAGAGGTTGAGAACTATTATCTGTCTAAAACAAATACTAGTAATTTTGTTTTGTTTTGTTGAGACACAGAGTCTGTTGAACCAGGCTAGAGTGCTACGGCAGCATAACTCACAGCAGCAAATTCAAACTCCTAGGCTCAAGTGATCCTCTTGCCTGAGTTTGCATCTCTACTAAAACAAATAGTAATAATTTTTAATGTATGGCATTTCAAATAAAGAAATAATAGAAGATAATAGCATAAATTGGGGGAGAATGACTGGAGTGAGTGTTTTAGAGTTCACTTTTCTCTTTGTTAAATTAATAATGGTTGCTTTCATTTCCACTATAAAATGATATAAATTTATTTATTCTTCATAATCAAAAAAAGCAAGAAAGCAGAGCAAAAAGAAACAGAACGTGTGAGACAGAATTCAGAAAAGCAATGATATCTAGCGAGATGTAACATTGAATTAAGTAAATTTATATGGCTCTAACAAGGCAAAGGTACAACTTAAACAACCAATCCATAACTCTGTCTTCTCCTGATGACATGGTATTTTTGTAACAGACTAATTTTCTCACTGAGAAATATACAAATGCTGGATAAACTCGAGTGACAACAACAGGTGAAATGTTAAAGTTATTGAAAGACATTAATTTCAGCCAAAGATCCACTGACCAAATTTTAGAGAAAAAGCAGCACACCAGGATGATGCTGATATTCACTTTACACTTTCACTGGCAATTTACAGAGAGATGTAAGTTTCCCCAGTCACTTGCTTTCTCTCAGTAGGAAAGTGAGAGAATGTAGTCATATGAGAGCTACAATCTTATGTAACATAATTACACTACTACACAATGTAATCATGAACAGACTATAACTTTTGCCATATTCTGTTCATTATAAGCAAGTGACAGGTCCCACTTATACTCAAGAGGAGAAGATACCACAAGAGAGTGAACAAAATAATGTGAGGTTAATGGCAGCCAGGTAAGAGTTGCCCCACCACAGTTTGCATAGTTACTCTTCAATTCATAATTTTCAAATGCTGGATATACTGTACCAACTAGAAAATTCCCTTACATTGGTATAATAAATGTCCTAATCTAATTAAATACTCTAATCCAACACCTTTGAACATTTTTACAGTTGTGCTGCTGCCTCATCTCAGGAGCTTCATGTTTCAGCGCCACCAGTAAGAGTTTTCTTGTTGCATCAAGATGTTGAATAATCCCCTTCCAAAGCCTCATCTCATTGTCTGGATTTTTAGAAAACTCTTGGAACCTATTTGTGGTTTTTCTGGGAAGGAAAAAATGATTGAAGATTAGCATACAGAGTGGTTTTCAAGAGGAGTCTTTTAAAGCAACACACACTGAATAAAAGAAAAAGAAACCAAACTGGGTAGCAAAGGAAGCAAAGTCAGAAAGCAGTACTGGAGGCTTGTGGCCAAGATGACAGATTAGAAGGAGCCTTCATTCACCCCTCTCAAGGAGAGGATTGAAATTGCAAGTACAACCTACAGATGCACCTTCTTGTAGACAGCTTTGCAAATCATCAGGGGACTGATAAGAGACACAGTGAAGGAGGTAATCTTACCTTACACAAGGTAATCCACTCAACAAAATCAGAAGGCACCCGTGGGGCACATCCACATGTGGGAAAGGAGTAGAAAGCCATAGGGTTTCATGATCCCCTGCTGACACTGTACCTGAGCTATGAGTGGGCCTCCACTACTCCTGGGTCTCTGGGGCTGGATCTTGGGGGTCAATGGTACTGTGCTGTAACACTGCTCCAGAGTATAAGCGGAACAGGGGCCTAGTGTATGTAGAACAGGGGCCTACTGGCTTCCCTGTTGGGTCAATGTAGTTCATGCTGTTCTAGCGCTCATGTCCAAAGTGTTTGGTCTACACAGGAATCAGTTTTACTGCAATTGCCTCCACATCATCCCTTCTGAGCCAGAGATGGATCAGGGATAGCAGACATTGTCATGTCTGGAAACCAAACACCCTTCCATACTCTATGTAAATGAACAGGTGCTGACACCAACTTAGAGCCCCACAGCATTGACCTCAGTAGGACCCTCTGTGGGAAGAATGCATTAGCTGCCACGTGTCGCATCCCCATGGAATCACTACCATGTTTGTATTCTCTATATCATGTACCTACTAGTCACAAATTGCCCCTTGCCACCATCGAAACTGCCCACAGACCTGACATCTAAGGCCACCACCTAGATAGCCTCACTTAGCTGCTACTGCCACCACCAAGAAAGACTAAGGCAGAGCAATAATCTCAATGCCTTTGTCAGTGGAGAGGGAGTCACCCAGACCCCTGCCTAAGTTCCCTACAGTGTTCTGGGGACCAACTCACCACCCTGCCTGAAGATCACTCAGTCCCAGTTTTATCTGCGACAATCACAGGGGAACAGGACAAAGCAGAAAAGCTGCATTACAGTTTCTGGCTATGTGCCTCTATCCTGCTAGGTCAATCTTCCAGAATCAGGCACAAAGCCACTATCTAGGGACCTCTACTTTTCCTCACTAAGTAGGAGAGTTCCAACGAAAGGAAAACATGTACAATGCAAGTGTATCTGCCTGAGCTAAGTTTTCAGATGAAAACAAACTAGCAAAAGAACTATAGCAACATGAAAAAACAAGCTGACTTGACACCCTCAAATGACCACAATAGATCTATGTAACAGACCCAAACAAAAGGAAATTGTCAAAATGTTAAATATGGAATTCAGAAAATGAATGGAAAATAAGTTGAATGTAATTGAAAAGGTAGTTAAAAACTAACACAAAGAAATTTTTTTTAGGAAATTCATTATTTTATTTTAAAAAGTAAAATTTACTGAAGAGCTAGCCAAAATAAGAAAGGATATAACAGAACTTAAAGAAATGAAAAAGTCATTTAGGGAACTTCAAATTACAGCAGAAAGCTTCAGTAACAGGCTAGGCCAAGACAATTAAGGAATTTCAGAGTTTGAAGACAAGGGCTTTTAACTAACACAGTCAGTGAAAGAAGGGAAAAAAAAAAAACGAATAAGGAAAAATGAATAATCACTCAGATAAATATATGACTATAAATTTATATAGCAAGCCTATATATAAATTATAAGTATCAATGAGGGAGAAGAAAAAAAAAAGAAAAAAAGCTAGAAAACCTAATCAAGGACATTATTGAGAAAATATCCTTGGTAATGCCAGAGATTTAGATATTTAAATTCAGAATTGTCATTGAGTACTGGGAAGATTCATGGCAAATATAATTTAGTATGGCTACAAAAAAAAAAGTAGAGAAAAGAAAGAAAATACCTAGATATATACTTCACAGAGGGGGTGATGAATTTCTATAAGGACAACTACAAAATACAGATTAAGGAAATCATTGATGTCATAAACAGAGGGAATAACATCCCTTGTTGATGGATTGGTGGAATCAACATCTCTGAAATGTCCATACTGCCCAAAATGATTTTCTGACACAAACAATTCCTATCCAAATACTAATGTTATATTTCACAGATCTAGAAAAAAATTCTAAGCATAATTTGGAAACAGAAAGAGCCCAAATAGTCAGAGCAATCTTAGGCAAAAAGAAGAAATTTGGAGTTATCATGTTACCTGACTTCAAATTATACTAGAAAGCTATGACAATCAAAACAGCATGGTACTGGTATAAAAGTAGAGACATAGAGAAGTGGAATAGAAGAGAGAGCTCAGAAATAAAACCATATAGCTATAACCCAGTAGTCTTTGACAATGCAGACAGAAACATATAGTGAGGAGAGGAAGACCTACTCAATAAATGGACTGAGAAAATTGTATATCCACTGATAAAGGGGAAAAAAATAGAATCTCTGTTTCCATGCACAAAAATTAATTCAGGGTAGTTAAATACTTAAATGTAAGGAATGAAATCATTAAAAAATTCTAAAAGAAAACATAGGATATACTGTTCTAGACACTAGTCTAGGTAAGATATTTATGACTAGGGCAATTACAGCAGCAACAGAAGTAAATAAATGGGATTTAATTAAATTAAAAACATCTTCACAGCAAAGAAAATAAATAAATAAACAACATGCATAATGAAAGAAAATATTTGTAAACTACACATGTGACTAAGGCTAAAATATAGAATCTACAGAAACTCAAATTATCAAGACAAAACAACCACATCAATAGTTGGACAGAAGACATGAACAGAGAAGTTTCTAGAAAAAACATATGCAAATGAGCATAGAACCTATGAAACAATATTCACTATTGCTAATCACCAGGGAAATGCAAATTAAAACCACAATGAGGTATCCCATTACCCCTGTTGGAATAGCTATTAAAAAGTCAAAAAAAAAAAAAAAAACAATAGATTCTGGTGTAAATGCAAAGAAAGGGGAATGTTTATAAACTGTTCATGGGGCCACAAACTAGCACAACCTCCGTGAAAAATGTGCAGTTTGAAGGTTCTTCAAGGAAAAGTAGAACTTCCAATTCAATCCAGAAATCCTACTACTGGGTAGCTGCATGAAGAAAAATAAATCATTTTGTCAAAAAGATACCTACTCTTGCATGTATATTGTGGCACAGTTCACAATTGCAAAGATGTAGTATCAACCAAAGTTCCCATCAATATATGAGTGGATTAATAAAATATATTGAGTGTATACACACACACACTCTCCATGGATACTACATATAGTGCTACTCAGCCACAAAAATGAGGGTAATAATTTCTCTTGTAGCAACTTGGGTGTAAATAAAGACCATTATCCTTACTTCATTATTATACACTGTATATATGTAACAAAAATATTTCTACCCCTTAATATTATGACATATAAGCAATCCTGACAGACTCACTTCACAGGATAATCCAGAGCTGACATTGCCCATCAGCTGAGATTTTTTAATATTGTTCTAGAAATACTGACTTTGTATCCTCACACATTGAAATATTAGCTATGGGGGTCTCTGGAATGGTATGAGTTGAGGTAATGCAACTTTATGAAGCCAATACTAAAAGATGAGACTGACTGTATTTGAAAGTATTTCTAGTGACCGGTACCATGTCTTCATTGAAGGGAATATTGGCAGTCTATCTCTGAGTTGAAATTCGCTACACACTTCTTCAAAACAAAGAAACTCATTCCACCATATACTGGGTACACTGGCTTCTGAAAATGCCAGGTAAATCCATGTGTATAAATTGCCATCTTCTTAAGATACCTGGCTTGTCTAAGTTGTTGTCCACTCCCAGAGGTCAGCCTATGTCAAACATCTGATTGATGTTGATTAAGGAGGGGAAAAGTTTTTTTTTTTTTTTTTTGAGACGGAGCCTCAAGCTATCCCCCTGGGTAGAGTGCCATGGCATTACAGCTCATAGCAACCTCCAACTCCTGGGCTCAAGCGAGTCTCCTGCCTCCACCTCCCAAGTAGCTGGGACCACAGG